>OZ024741.1:207986007-207988507 GCA_964016885.1 Eledone cirrhosa | reverse complement strand
GTATGTATACGTACATACATATATGTATACAGACGTACATGCACACATATATATATATGCACGTATTGGTTTATATATTTATTGGTATATATATATACATATATATATATACCAATACGTATATATATATACATATATATATATACGTATTGGTATATATATATATATATATATATATATATATATATATATATATATGTGTGTGTGTGTGAAGCAATGTTTTTATATATGCATATTGCTTTTATAAAACTTAGTATTCCTATAAATGTTGATGCTACATGCATACATACAAATATATATACATACATACATTCATTCTCACATACACATATATTTCCTTTTTGATAGTATATATATATAATATCGAAGGAAAAAAAGAAAGAAAGAGAGACACCTGAGTATATTTTAGTGAGAGAGAATAGCGTAATTTTGAATATATATATATGATATAGCTGTCGAAACGACCGGAGCTCAGCCGTCGGGGTCCTGAATCTTCATATTACCCACTCTACTACCCCAAGTATTGAGTACTCTGGTGGGTTATGGTCCACCTGGTATCTTACCACACCCTCTCTAATATATACGTTGGTAGAAATCTGTAGATGAACGATCAAGGCAAGCAGTGCTCTGTTGGAAGAGAGATTATTTAGTAAAAACAAAGTTTCATATACTCAACATTGGTTTCGGGATCTGGTCATGGCCACCCTGTATATTGGAGGAGGCACTTTTAAATTGGCCCTTCATTCGGGTACGAGGACAAAAATATTTTTAATATAATGAAGAGCCAGTTTAAAAGAGCCAATATACAGTGGTGGCCATGGCTGGACCCCGAAACCAATGGTTAGCACATACATGTTGAGTGTATGAAACTTTGTTTATACTATATATGTACACACACACATCGACAGGAGTGTAGTTAAGAAGTTCTATTCATAACCACGTGTTTTTAGGTTTGGTTAGACTGCATGGATGACGCTTTGGGCAGGTGTCATCAACTTATACCCGAGTCGACCAATACCTTGTAAGTGTTTTAATATACAGAAAAATATGAAAAAGGAAATAAAAAAAATAAAACACCCGTGGGATATGTATATGTGTTTGCACTGGAGTTTGTGTTCAATATCTACCTTTATGTCTATTTAACAACCAGTGGTGTTCGTTTATGATAGCTAACCTATTAAAGAGTAGAAATCGATGAATAAGGTACCTGATTTAAGAATAAGTATAATATCGATATTATCGGCGTACACGCTGTGAGCAGTGCCCAATTACTGAAATGTGTCTCCCTCTCTCTCTCTCTCTGTCTATATATATATATATATATATTCTACCTCCTTTCGGAGTCCTCCTCCATTTCCCGATGAAGGACTTATGTCGGAAACGTCGTAAAAACCCTCCTCATTCTCACCAATCGTGAAGCTAATAACACTGTACCACTGACTCCTGCGTTTGTTTGTTTGTCAGAAGTGAAAAGTAGAGAAATTATTGTAGCAAGAAGCCAACAGTATTCCATAATATATAGCGTCAAAATGGAAAAATAGTTAACGTAAGATGTGGGAAAAATAATTCAAACTCAATTCAAAAAGAATCAGGATATAGATTTATCCAACAGAATTTAGTGAAATCCAGGGAAAAATCAATAGTGCCTTAACTCATGATATATATATATAGAATAGAAAACCAAAAATCAGTGATGCACCTGAACTCAATTTATTGTGTGTTACAGTTGTTTCGCCGGCGGACAGCTCGAGACATGATCTGTCTGATTCTGGACCCGCAGGTTCGACGGACACGTCTAATGATTTCGGAGCATATTCGCTTTCTATTCTATCATACTCTGCTCTGTAAGAGAATAGAGTGCTCAACCGGCATACGGAAGCATCTTAGCTACCCTCAGACACACATATATATATATGTCTGATGTAGCTAAGATGCTTCCATAGGCGGTATGTATATATATATATATATATATATATATATATATATAATGGTGCGTGCTGTGTGTGTGATAACAAATGGATGTGTACATACACATATTCAGTTAAATTAGGTATTCAATGTTAGAAAACCACGGAAGACTCCCCAACAAGGAAATATCCATTATAAACAGAAACATATAAGTAGGTGTAATTATTGGCAGCATGAGCGTCCCAAATTATATTAGGTATATTTAATTTTATGCCAATTTCAGAAAACACTATCACATACACACACTAACACACACACACATATATATATATAGGGAGAGAGAGAATGATAGTTATAGAGTGCGTTGCAAACTAACCGGCAGGCCGTGTTTATGTAAGTGCATGCTGTGTGTATGTATATATATAAGTGTATAAATATATATATATAGTTCCAATTTTCTTTCTCAATATATATATATATGTATAAAATAAAGTACTAGTTCTATTAATAAGCACACTTTAATATATATAGCGCTTTGAATTCTGTACCTCTATAGCTGATCTTGAGTACACACGCACACACGCCCCCCCCC
>OZ024741.1:207963507-207983507 GCA_964016885.1 Eledone cirrhosa | reverse complement strand
TAAACAAAATAGAATCTGCTAAGGTCATCGATGGGACAGTTGGTGGTGTGAAACCAAGCGACGGATTAATTCAACCCCTTAACTAAGCAAACAGAAAATGTAAAAAGTCGGAACAAATACCGCAAGGAATATTCTCAGCCAATCCTCGGCCCTTTATTTTATGTCTTTATTTTATGGACTCCCCCCCCCCCCCCCCCCCCCAAACAAAAAATGAGAGACGAAGTGTACTCCGGTGGAATTTTAATTCAGAATTCAGAAAGCCAGAACAAATACCGCAAGGCAATCCGCCATACGTTCTAATCAAATGACAATATGCGATTGGTGAGAGGGGGATTATTTGGCTATTATTTCTAGCAGGGGTCCCTGTACTGCACTGAAGAGCTTTCATTCGCTCATGATACTGTTGTTACGTTTAACCTCAGGTCAGTCTTAATCAAATAGATCTATGACCAAAAACGTTCCAGCCATGACTTTTTTTAAAGATTGTAGTGTTGATTTGAGGGAGTTTTGGCTGTTATTTCTAGCAGGTCAAGTGACTGCATAAAGGCTTTCTCGTTGAGCTTCTCTGATTCTTGTTGCTGTTAGTGATAACACGAATGATAATGTAGTAGTAGTAGCAGCAGCATTAGTAGTAGTAGTAGTAGTAGTAGTAGTGGTAGTAGTAGTAGTAGTAGTAGTAGCAAAGCAGCAGCAGCAGCAGCAGCAGTAGTAGTAGTAGTGTATGAAGAGTTGCGTGTTTGTATTTTCAGTGTTTTTCCGTTTTCGTCCAGCAATCAAGCACGCATACACATATGTTCATACACACATATATATACACAGATAACACACACACGCACACACGCATACACAGCCCCATATATAGTCGCAGACACATATAGACACACTCGCACACACAATACACGTAAGCACGCACACACACACACACATATATATATATATTAAAATAACAGATTAAAGTTTAAGCAAATAATCGCTGATTTCACCCTTAACGGGATCTTCAGAAGATCCCGTTAAAGGTGAAAGCAGCGATTCTTTGTTTAAATTTTAATCTGTTATTTTAATAAATATTTGCTTTACGGTTCTTATATATCTGATATATATTTATCCTTATCGAGCCCTCTTTGGATTTTAGTCTTCAAATTTATTATTATTACTATATATATATATATATATATATATATATATATATATATATATATATATATATATATATATATATATTTATACTCGTATTTACACTCATACAAATACACACACGCAAGTACACACGCACATACAATTACACACACGCAAGTACACACGCACACACAAACACACGTACATAGACAACAGTTGTCTCGTCACAATGGCGTCTGCTATGTCACGTGATCATAAAACTGGGAATTCCCTTTCCAATACATGTTTCTCAAGAAGACAACTACACGTACGTGTATACACAAATACATTAATACGGATACATTCACATGTTACTATTATCGGATCTCTCTCTGTTTCACACCACCCGTACCGCCACTACCACCACCACCACCACCACCATCATTATCATCATCATCACACCACCACGGCCCCTCCACCCTTCCACCCCACGGCCCCTCCACCCTTCAACCTCCACGGCCCCTCCATCCTTCCACCCCCATGGAGCCTCCACCCTTCCACCCCACGCTCCCTCCCTACTACCACCACCACCACCGACAATTTCCTAAACAGTTTCGCTAATGGAGCGAGAAGCCAGATTGATTTGCAATCTCGTTATTTAACTGGTTGAAAAAATAACGGACACTCACACATATATACATATATATGTGAATATATATAGACAAAGAGAGTGAGAGATAGGGAGATCCACGCATACACACGTAATACCCACTCATACACATACATTCATAAACACATACACCCATACATGCATATGCACACCATTTGATTTGTCACAACGTTGTCTACCTTATCACGTGACCCAGAAGCTGGGGATTCCCTTCCAATACTTGTTCATCATTATCATTATCATTGGATTGGCAGTATCAGTAGAGGGTCGGACGCCATGCTTTCCAGCATAGTTACGTCCCTTTACGATCTGAGTTCAAATCCCGCCGAGGTTGACTTTGCCTTTCATCTTTACGGGGTCGATAAAATAAAGTACCAGTAATGCACTGGGTAATTGCTGGCCTTGTGCCTAAAGTAGAAACAATTATCATTATCATTATCAATTGAGTTAAAATCCCGCCGAGGTTAACTTTGCCTTTCATCCTTACAGGGTCGATAAAATAAAGTACCAGTAATGCACTGGGTAATTGCTGGCCTTGTGCCAAAAAGTAGAAACAATTAAATAAGGAAACTATTAACATTATCCTTACTCCCAGTTACGACCCTTTATGATCTGAGTTCAAATCCCTCCGTGCTTAACTTTGCCTTTCATCCTTACGGGGTCGATAGAATAAAGTACCAGTCACGCACTGGGGTCGATTTAATCGACTTTCCCCTCCCGCCAAATTGCTGGCCTTGTGCCTATATAAGAAACCATTATCCTTACCCCATCACCACCACCGCCTGTCGTGTGTATGTGAGTGTGTATGTGCATGTGTGTGTGTATTTGAATGTATGTGTTTATGTGAAGACACGGGGTTGAGTAGTTAGGGTATTCAGCCCCTGATAGAAAAGTCGTGAGTTCGATTTCCGGCGGCGCGTCGTGTCCTTCAGCTAGACACTTTATTTCACGTTGCGCCAGTCTACTCGGCTGGCAAAAATAAGTTGTACCTGTAATTCGAATGGTCAGCCTTGTCACATTCTGTGTCATGCTGAATCTCCCTGAGAACTACGTTAAATGTACGAGTACATGAGGAATGCTCAGGCACGTGCACGTTAATTTCACTAGCAGACTGTGCCGCTGATCGTATCAACTGGGATGACAGATTGATGTTTTTTATATGTGTATATATGTGTGTATGTGCCTGTCTATATTATATATATACACTCGGGTCCTAAATAATAGGGGTGGGGATGAAATAAGCGACGGAGTACAAAATCGATAATTTTTCTAGGTTGCCTCCGTTGATTAAAAAAAACAAAACAGAATTGGTAATTTCGTTTACGTATTTATGTTATAAAGTGTGGGATTTCTAGTAATGTACTTTTTTGTCATGTAAGCGAATAAGGTAATTTTTGTCATGTACAATGTGTTAACCCTTTAGCATTTACATTACTCTATATTTACTATTATAATTTCATGGTAAAGGCTTTACCTCATATAATTATCTCGCATAATATCAAATCTGTGTGATTTTGAGAACAATAACTTAACATCAGGATGAGCGGCCAGTAGCAGCCAGTTTGAACAGAAAGAGGTGAGAGAATTCTGGCCGGATACGGCTGGTTTAAATGCTAAAGGGTGAATGTATACAGAAAATTAATTGTCGCGGTAATGCTACCACTTAAAATAAAATTTCGCCGGAGATAGATTAGCAAAATTTAATAATCTGGGAGGTGGGGGTGGAATAAGAGCGGGTGGGGGACGGTTATTGCAGACCCAAGAGTATACTAAATGAAGTTCATTGTTTATATTTTACATTAAACCCCAATAAAACAAACAACAGCCCAACAACAAAACCTATAACAAAATCAACAAAATATATATTTAAAATCTGCCACATTTTCACACGTAATTATGGGAATTAAATAATTATAATTAAGATGCATACACACATAAATTTTACACTCATCCAGTACCACCACCACTGGCACCATACCATCACACTCATACCACCAATGACAATGTCTTCAAAATAAAACCAGCATCACTGACACCATACAATCACGTACTCCATCACCAACACCAACAACAACATTACTGATACTACTACTACTACTACTACTACTACTACTACTACTACTAGTGTAGTTTTAAATTCAGCATGTCTGTGAAAGAGAAGTGGCTGAGCATTCCACACCCACAGACATGTTTACTTTGATATAATTCCCAGAGAGTATCAGCATTACATTGTTTGAAAAGGCTGGTTCTTTGAATTACATGTACAGTCTATTTGACGAACTTGACAATACGATCGAATCCTGGATCTAATGGTGCTTCTTCATATCATCTCTCTCACTCACTCACTCATTCACTTACTGACATACTTTCTCTCTTTCACCCTCTCTCTCTGTATGTATATATATGTATACTATGGGATCGTCCGATTCCGCGCAAGTTACCGATCTTCTGTGAATTTTCATCCTTAATATGATAAATTTTATCCTTAATATAATAAATAGAAAACTGCCGGAGATTACCGGTGGTTAATATAGAGATGAGACTTTATTTACTGTAGTTAAACAAAGAAATAGTGAATTAAATAGAGTAAAGAAAGTAATCATAGAATTCTTTTAAAATTACGACCTGAAATTAGAAGTAGAAAATAACAATAAAATAGTTAACTTTTTAGACGTAACCCTTAATTTAAACTCAGGCCTATGTTACCCCTTCCATAAACCCAATGAAAACCTAAATTATGTTAGTTTTTATTCTACTCTTCCTAAATCTGTTAAAAATGCAATAGTTAATAGTGTCCAACAATGTATAACCAGATTATCTGCTAACAAATCCATTTTTAATAATAAAGCAGGATATTATAATGAAGCGTTACATAAAGCAGGATATAACAATAATATTGAATATGTAGAAAATAATAATAGTAATTATAAACAAAATATTCATAATAATAGGAATAATATAAATAAAGCTGACTGTAAAAATATAAATATAAATAAAAACAATTTGGAGAATAAATCGGAGAAAAAAATTAGAACTAGATCTATTATTTGGTATGCCCCACCAGCATCTTTAGCTATTAAAAGGCCTTTAGCACATTTATTCTTCAAAACCTTAGATAAAGGTTTCCCTAAATCACATAAGTATTACTCTATCTTCAATAGACACACAGTTAAACTTTCGTACTCAACAACCATGAATATGGCTCAACATATAGCAAAAATTAATAGCAGAATTCTTAATTCAAACCAACATATAATTAACGACAATAACAATAGTAATAATAATAATACAATAGTTATTGAGAATAACAATAACAATAATTTAAACACATATTGTAGAACACCTACAAATATTAACAATGATAATATTAACAGTTTAGATTATAGAAATAACATGAAATTGAACTGTAACTGTAGAAGGAAATCCGAATGCCCTTTACAAAATAACTACCTTGATAAGAATTTAGTTTATAAATGTACCATTAAAACAAATAATAATATTACTTATAACTACATAGGTGCAACTTCATCGAACTTTAAACTTCGATTTTCCAATCATAAACATTCCTTTTCTAATCCAGATAAAAAAATGTCTACCTCATTATCACAATTAATATGGTCTTTAAAAGAGAAAAATATGAAATACTCAATTTCTTGGGTTAAACTTAAAAACCATTCGATTTCACCAAACTGCAATCTTTGCAATTTTGAGACTATTAATAATTGCTAATTATGCTAATCTCTATATATAAAAGCAAGTCGGTGTGTGTGTCTGTCTGTGTACAAATACTAGGCTCCTTTTAACTTTTGAAGTACTAGGCCGATTTCAACCATTTTTGGCATACAAATTTGGCACACATAGGTAGATAGATAATAGGTGGGTAGGTAAGTTAAGTGGGTAGGTAGGTTAGGTGGGTAGGTAGATAAGTAGGTAGGTAGGTAGGTAGGTAGATATGTAGGTAGGTAGATAGGTGGCTGGGTAGGTAAGTAGGTAGGTCGGTCGGTAGGTAGGTAGATAGGTAGATAAGTGTAGGTGGGTGGGTAGGTAAGTAGCTAGGTGAGTCGGTAGGTAGTAGGTAGGTAGGTACGTAGTTGGTAGGTAAGTCTGTAGGTAGGTAAGTCGGTAGGTAGGTAGATAGGTAGGTAGGTAGGTGGGTTGGTAGTAGGTAGGTAGATACGTAGGTAGGTAGATACGTAGATAGGTAGGTAGGTAGGTAGGTAGGTAGGTAGGTAGGTGGGTAGGTAGATACGTAGATAGGTAGGTAGGTAGGTAGGTAGTTAGGTAGAGTGATCATGAGTGTAACGTCTTTGATATTGGGTGTATGTTGGGGAGAGAGAGGGGGAGGGGCAGAGAGCTGGCGAGAGAGAGAGAGAGATAAGTCTCCCAAACAATGGTGTGTTGTTATAGTGTCCAAGGTATCAGTGAGGGTTGATGGATTAACTTAGAAAAAGAAAGGTGTTGAGGAAGGAATTATATTAGTAGTTGTGTATAAGGAGGGGGGGGTATCATCGTAGTGCGTTTGTGTGGTGGTATAGGTGGGTGGTGGTAGGGACAGTATACATGTGTATGGGGGGAGGGGATTAAAGCCAGATGTATAGGGAGCTCGTAGTACGAGTGACAGATGTGAGTATAGGTGGTAAGGATGAGTGGATGATTCAATGGAGAGTATGTGGGGGCGTGTGTGGTTCAAAACGTGTGTAGGTGTGTGTGTGTGTGTATGTATGTGTGTGTGTGTGTGTGTGTGTGTGTGTGTGTGCGTGTGCGTGTGTGCATGTGTATGTGTGTGTGTGTGTGTATAAAGGTTGATGGAAGATATATTATTCCGGAACGGATGTGGTTATGGATAAAGAACGCCTATACATACATATACATACATATAAACGTATACACACAAATACATACATACATACTTATATACAAACATACCATATCCACACACACAGACACATACCCATATACACGCGCATACATCCACAGACCATAAATATGAGAGGCATAAGTATATATTTCCATGCTTGAGCATATACATGGTTGAGTGGCTAAGAGATTGTCTTCTCAGTCACAAGAGCCCAAGCTGATTCCCATTGTGTGACATCGTGGTCAAAGGTCATTTACTATATAGTTTTCAGTTCTATCCAAGACTTGGCAATAAAATTGGGAGATGGACACTGTCAAATCGACTGTAATTGTAATTAAAACGTCCCCCGCCTTATCACATATTGTATCATACTGATTCTACCCGAGGATTAGCCTAACGATACACGTGTCTGTGGAATACTGAATTTAATGAGTATGACTTTCAGTTAAGACCAACGAAGGAATTATCATCATATATATATATATATATGTGTGTGTGTGTGTGTGTGTGTGTGTGTGTGTGTGTGTGTGTGTGTGTGTGTGTGTGTGTGTGTGTGTGTGTGTGTGTGTGTGTGTGTGTGTGTGTATGGATGAGATGTTACTAGTTAAGAACGAAGGGATTATCATCATATATATGTATATATATATATATATATATATATATATATATATAACCAAAAGTTAAACAAGGTTCATTGATTAATCAATGAATATCGTTTTACAATAGATTAGAAGCACTCAACTGGCAAAAGTTTTCTGGCGTTATTAATATTAATTCAAAATATTAATAAATGTAGACATTCACCTAATCAAAATATATTTTATTATATATATTTCGGAGTCTGCCAAGACTGGAATTGAAACATCAGCACAGTTGAGGTATGTCATACATCAATTTATGTATTTTATCTGATGAGGACGTACTGAAAAAACACCACAGTACCTCCGAAATATATATAATAAAATATATTTTGATTACGTGAATGTCTACATTTATTAATATTTTGAATTAATATATATATATATATATATATATAGTATTAGTTATACTATTTATGGTTATGTAAACACAAAACCTTAAGCAGTTGTAAGTATTTTACACACACCCTAAATAGTGGTAGGCAGTAATGTATTACTACCTTATTACCAGTAAGTTAAGTAGCTCAATGTAAAAACATCAGATGATTTACAGAGCAGTTATATGAAATATAAGAATCAAAGAACTGTTCAAAACATTATTGTGCTTACAGCTGTTTCCTCCAAACCGAGGTTTGGATTCTTCGGAGCAATTTATTAATGCATGGACAGTTATATGACCTCCTTTTCAGCCGAGAGACATACCAACACATATTCAAACATTGATACATATTCAAACATTGTGGGTCAACATTCATTACAAAATTTAGAGTGGCAGTACACACTTCGAGATTACATTTATATTAATAGGTACAATCAAAAATCAAAGATATAGGTTAAAGTACAACATGAAGATAAGTGGTTATATAGTGCAAATGTTATATGTGTGGCACGCATGTGCGTCTTGTTTATATAGTGTGGCAGAGAGATATGTGTGGTAGGGGCACTTAGGTAGGTAAATAAGAGTGTTAGGTTGGTAGATCTGGTGGCAAAGTCTTTATATGATTGATGTAGTCTGTGTGTGGAGAAATATTATAAGCATTAAAGATAGTGCAAGCATTAAAAGTGTTATAAGTATTGGAGATGCACAACGCAGGGATGTCAAGTAATTCATGTACTTCGGCATTTTCATGGTCAAGGGAGTGTATATTTCGATTATATGCCTTTCACATAATCCACGACAATCCAGTTAGAGATCGTAGTCTGGTGTTCTTTAGTTCGATACAGGAGGTTGTTACGTTTCGAGAGACGCCATTGAATACCGGAAGTGTGTGTGTGGCTAAGGGGAGTTAATGCATGCGGGGAGGTAACTCTGGGGTTTCTATATCTAGCCATTAAAATGTGTCCCAATATGGACCTAGATCAATATTAAACTCTATCTCTAAGGGGGTGTCCAATAGAATCTCTAGTCTGTCCTATGACGCAAACATATTTAGCAAAAACTCACAATATTACAATCAAGCATTAGCTAGCTCCGGCCATAATATAGAAATAGAGTTCCTACCTAAGAAAACACATAGCTACAACATCATCTCGCACAACATGTCCATGAGGAAATCTAATAATAGGAATAGCAACCACAAGTACACCAAAGCGGAGGGTGCCACCGGAAGTAACCATTACCATGGAAACTACTGTGAGGCCTTAGGAGGAAGCAACACACCAAACACTAAAAGCAAAAATAGAAGAAGAAATAATACATTTTTCAACCCTCCTTTCAACCTAAATGTCTCCACCAACATACCTAGGGCTTTCTTCTCACTACTAGATAAAAACTTCCCTCTAGGACACAAGTACCACAACCTCTTAAACAAAAACACCATTAAAATCTCATACTCTACGACGCCTAACTTAGCATACCACATAGCTAGCAGCAATAATAGTAAAATTAGTTCTTACTTCCAACAAACAAAATCACAACGGGATGCAAACCCTCTAAATACCACTGTAGCAAGCAACAATAGCAACGGCAGTAACAATAGAAATAACACTAGTATAAGTAATAACACCAGGGTTGTCAACCTGAACACCCAAAATCCTATATCCACCACACAGACTTCCGCATTGCATTATAACCAGCGGACTAACGCACAGAATAATTGTAACTGTAGAGCTAATAGAACCTGCCCTTTAGATAAAAAATGCCTAACCAAGGATGTCATATACTCATGCACAGTCACGACTAATAACTCTTCAGAAACCTATGTAGGCTCCACTTCTAACTGCTTCAAAATTAGATATAACTCGCACATCCACTCGTTCAAAAAGCACAGCCTAGCCAACTCCACCTCACTTTCTAGCTACATACACTATCTAAAATCTAAAAATAAACCATACACACTCAAATGGGAAGTGATAGGCAGCGCGACCTCGTACAAACCACCTAATAAATTCTGTAACCTCTGTATACTAGAGACACACAATATTATCTTCTCCAACCGTAACCTACTTAACAAAAAATCTGAGGTGTTTGCAACTTGCCAGCACCGCCTCAGACATTCCTTCCAAAACTTTAAGCCCTATATATAGCAATGTCGGACTGGAACCTAACACCACATCTAGCATCAGACACCAGAGACACACCCTATACTACATACCCAACACTAGCTGATCCATTATAACACAAACAACGACATCCCTCTGGAACCCTTCGCAGGGAAAATACCCATTTATACCTCTACGGCAGGTGTGACAACATCCACCCACCTGGACGGCACTACACCGCTCTAAGGGTAATTTGAGCATGAATTGATCGGTTGGATGGTGTTGGGCAGAGGAAACACCTTCCTTAGACAGATGTAAAATGATTTAATCGAGTAGCGCTGTTGACCAGTAGGACCGGGCTGCTGAGCGCAGTGAGTGAATGCAATGCAACTGCCGTGCGGGTTGTACGTATATGGATGATCTGACGGTCAGAGAGGGGTCGCGAGGACTGCGGATTGACCTTTGGACTGCCTGGGGACGATTATCTTTCGACATCCAATGTAGCAAGCGATGACCCAGATCTTACCAGAGATCATTGGGTCCTGAAGCAATCCTGCAATCACCGCGCCTGGTCATATGAGCAGACTACAACCACAGAGACCATTAATTTAGAATCCTCGCTCATCATCTATAATTTCCATTTGTAGCACCTTAAGATGGGTTAATCCACCTTAATAATAATATGATCACCTTCAGCATAATTTAGTTAAACTACTCTATAGTTAGTACACTTTATGCTTTAAAAGTCTCTCTTGGAAGGTGCACCTCACCATAGAATTTAGGGTCCATATTGGGACACATTTTAATGGCTAGATATAGAAACCCCAGAGTTACCTCCCCGCATGCATTAACTCCCCTTAGCCACACACACACTTCCGGTATTCAATGGCGTCTCTCGAAACGTAACAACCTCCTGTATCGAACTAAAGAACACCAGACTACGATCTCTAACTGGATTGTCGTGGATTATGTGAAAGGCATATAATCGAAATATACACTCCCTTGACCATGAAAATGCCGAAGTACATGAATTACTTGACATCCCTGCGTTGTGCATCTCCAATACTTATAACACTTTTAATGCTTGCACTATCTTTAATGCTTATAATATTTCTCCACACACAGACTACATCAATCATATAAAGACTTTGCCACCAGATCTACCAACCTAACACTCTTATTTACCTACCTAAGTGCCCCTACCACACATATCTCTCTGCCACACTATATAAACAAGACGCACATGCGTGCCACACATATAACATTTGCACTATATAACCACTTATCTTCATGTTGTACTTTAACCTATATCTTTGATTTTTGATTGTACCTATTAATATAAATGTAATCTCGAAGTGTGTACTGCCACTCTAAATTTTGTAATGAATGTTGACCCACAATGTTTGAATATGTATCAATGTTTGAATATGTGTTGGTATGTCTCTCGGCTGAAAAGGAGGTCATATAACTGTCCATGCATTAATAAATTGCTCCGAAGAATCCAAACCTCGGTTTGGAGGAAACAGCTGTAAGCACAATAATGTTTTGAACAGTTCTTTGATTCTTATATTTCATATATTTCATATATATATATATATATATATATACACGTGTGTATGTGTGTACACATACTTACGCGTGTGTGTGTTTATGGAAGAGATGTTTCTAGTTAAGAGCATTAAGACCATTATTTAACTTGATACTCAACTCTTAAGGAAATAGGGATTCCTGAATTGACGTCTATGCTTATCCCGTTTCGGTTTAAGCGTAGCCCTCTGCCAAATAATCTCTAAAATAATATCTACATATTCACATATTCACATAGCTATCTGTATGTATGTAAGATTTCGCTAAGGAATTCAGGACCCATGTAGTTGTAAGCAGACATAAGCACTCCCTCGGCACTTCCGCCATCGACCAATCAGAATATTCAAGATGGGGAGACAGTTTCACCAGCACAGAGCTGGTACTTACTCTTTTGACCCCGAAAGAACAAAAGACAAAGAATGCTTCGACTGGATTCAAACCCAGAGAGCATTGTGCTGAAACAACTATCGTAACACAATCTATTTGCAGCTCTTACGACTCTAAGGAATCTATCATGATTACTTCTTCGTCGTCCACTTATTCCTCTGAGGGGTTACAACGCGTTACAACGCTAATCCTAACCCTTACCCTAACGTTGGTTATACATAAATCAACATAGTCATATTCATTTCGGTTTAGTTTCACTGCAAAATTAGGGATCACTATGGCTCTTTTGACAGTTTGTGACAACGATCGAACTTACTGGTTTAATTTTTATGTAACAATTCACTAAATTATCTTGCCTATGTTTCGAAAACTTGTCTCAGTGATTTGATTGCGGCCATTCTGGTGCACCGCATATTTTGGCTTTTCGTCTGTTATATCGATTCAAATGGATATTTAGTGCCAGGTCTTAGAAGATCTGAATTTAGGATTCGATAATTCGAATCTGAATACGGTATATGGATTCAACATGTATTTATTACTGTGATTTAAAATCTTAAAAAATTATCTTGAATAATGAAGTAGTCTTAAGATAAGAAATTTGATTTAAAATGTAAAATCGGGTGTTGGATATGGGTATAAGTTCCAGGTTAATGATGTGGATTTAGAATTCGGATTTATGATGTAAATTTAAGGTCGAAGATGAATGATGAGGGTTTACGATGTCGAATTACGACCTGTATTTATGATGGGATTTTGCGATCGGTATTTTTGATGGGGAATGTCTGATTAAAGATATGTGATGTGGATGTGCGATAGAAATATTTAAATAATTCTGTTGTACGTTACATTGACGTTGACTCTAACAAATTTCTCTATTTTATCTGATAGTCATACAATAATAAAGGCAAGGGGTTTCTTTTCATCATTAGATAAGTCGTATCAGACTTATCAGCATCTTTCTATACCACACGTGTACAAACACACACACAGACATTAACGTGTGTGTACAAGTACGCGCATAGATATATTTGTATATGTGCGCCCATATATATATATATATATAAGTGTGTGTGAATGCATATATGTAGGTATGTATGTATATATATATATATATGTATATATATATATATATATATATATGTATATATATATATATATATATATATATATATATATATATATATATATATATATATGTATAGAAAGTGTTGAAATAGGTATATACATATGTATGTATGTATGTATATATGTAAGTATGTATATATATATATGTATGTAAATTATGTAAATATGTATATACACATGTACATATGTATATATATGTGTATATTCATGGGTGCATGTGTATGTATATGTGCTGGGACATAGAAACATTCGGGCTGGACGCCAGATCGGGTGGTTAAACCAAAGGGAGTGAAGGACCCCTAGCCTTTGTCAGGGCATTCTTCTAGGAGAAAGCAACTCAGGAAACTGGGATAACTCCGATATAAAACCTGCGGCTCAGTAGTTACCGAAGATGTTGATCTTTTCTTCTTTTCGGGTTATAGCTACTGTCGCTCAGAGAGTGGGATTAGCTCAGTGCACAGTCTTTCCTCACTTTAAAAAATATCTTCACGCACAGGCATTGCACGATAGAATTAATTAATAATTATTAATAATGGTATAACGTGCAATGGCCATACTCGATAACGAAGAGGCAGCCATCATGATGATCATGTATGAATGTACACACACACACATTTATATATATATATATATATATATATATATATATATATATATATATATATATATATATATATATATATATATATATATATATATATATATATATATATAAATATATATATATATATATATATATATATATATATATAGTAAAAAATTGAACGGGAACAAAACAGAGAGGCAGTACGAACAAAGGTTTATTAGTTTCACGCTCTATGTATGTATGTGTGTACATATATACATATACATATATATATATATATATATATCACCTTGACCTTGACCGACCAGTCTGTCGGGCGCCATTCGGCGCCTCTGGTCACATCACGCTGCTGTTTTAGCCATACGAAACGCCATCTCACTGGCTGGGCGGGCAGGCCGATATATATACACACACACACACACACACACACACATATATATATATATATATATATAAATTGATTCCACTTCACTTACTCTCATCTCGGGAACAGTTTTGGATAGCGCTAGTTCGTAATTTAAATTCAAGAATTTTATATTCTTCGAATGAAAAGAACCTTCTGACGAGAATCTTTCTTTGCAACGAAGGCCGTATGATCGTTTATTTTTGAGATTCGAAACCGATTCGGTAAAGGTGACTATAGTAAGTAAAGTCAATTTTTTAAAATTTATTTTGAAACTTTTTCATTATTTGCTAAACCTGATTATATATATATATATATATATATATATATATATATATATATATATATATATATATATGTATATATATATATATATATATATATATATATATATATATATATATAAGTAGAAGGGATATTTAATTTGTTGGAAATACAACAAATATAATTGTTTATAACTGATTCAGAGCACTCCACAGATTTCTGGAGTAGATATTCAATGATATTAAATAAATGGAAACAATATTTATAAAACCATATTTATTCTATTATATATATTTCAAGGGTACCAAAAGTTTGGTACGCTATCATCAGACAAAATACAAAATGTTTTATAAATATTTGACACAACCAAGGATAATATACCTTAACGGTTCAAGTTATCCCTGGAAAGTGAAGGGAAGAGAAAACCAGATATTTAAAATTATTAATATCAGTATGCAAATGAGGTTTATGTTAAAGGGCTGAAAAAAACGTTATTTTAGACGCTATGGAAAATTTTAATAATTATGGTAAGTTACTGTATGCGTAGGAAGGAAGAGAAAGCAATAACGTTAATTTGGGGGGAAAGGTTTGTTCCCTATATTATGAGTTAAATATTGTATATATAATCAATTAGATTATATGAAGAATTATGATTGTAAGTATTTTTATCTTCTTACATTAGGATAGGTTATATGTTTATAAATATCTATATATATATTAATAAGTTGCGTATGAATTACGAAGGACGTTGAAATTGTATTTTCAAGTTGTGAGAGTAGAATAATTTGTGGATTCAAAAATGTTGTTCAACATTGAGAATTTTTCAGAATATTGTTAATTTAACGAAGCTATATAGATTATCAAACAAAAAATCGTTAAAGAAGAAGGAAAAGGAAAAGGAAGAGGAAAAGGAAGACCACTTAAACGTTAATTTGGTGGAAATATATTCAGACATTTGTCTATATTATGTATATATTTGGAGAATTATGTTTGTAAGTATTTATCTTATTTTAATAATATATAAATATCTATATATATTTTAATAATAGCATATGTATTTTTATTAAAAGGATAGTTTGTTTATAATATGAGTTACGAGGGAAGTTGATTTTGTGTTTATAAATAAATAAATAAATAGGTAGTTCAAGTTATAGGTGGTTGTTCATAATATGAGTTACTAGGGAAGTTGATTTTGCATTTTATGTAAATAAATTGGTAGTTAAAATTGATAATGTTTTAAATTAAATTAACGGAGTTATGTATAAAAAGTTTTTATGATTGAAAAAAGGAAAGATAACTCCGATTTTTTGTTAATCGTTAGTGTCGGATTAATTATTTAGTCTAAAGAAATATGAATGTTTAAACATCGTCTTGAATAGGATAGATTTTGCTAAAAACAGTTAATGGTTATTAATCTACATTTAAAAATTAGCTTTAGAGCGTGTCATTGGAAAAATAAAGAATTAAGAAAAAATTCCTGGCCCAAAAATTAAAAAATTAAAAATTAAAATTAAAATTAAAATTAAAATTATAATTATATAGAAGTACATAAATATAGAAGTACATAAATATATATAAATATCTATACACATATACACATACATATATATATTATAATAAATTTTAGAGATATTATGATTTAGAGATATTAATATATTAAAAGTATTAAAAATATAAATTGTTAGAGCAGATAGTATCCTTTTAGAGATTAATAGGAATATTATAAGTATATTATAAGTTACGTTTAGTTCTGAATGTAGAATTTTGGCGATGTCTTCAAGAACTAAATATCTCTGTTCTGAGATTAATAGAGTTTTACAATTATTTATATAAAAAATTTCTTCAATACGCAATTTACAGAATCTTGATAAAGCCGTGTTTTAGTACGCAGGTGCTTTTGATATCGTTTTCCAAGATATTGAATAGTCTATATTCTTGCTTTTTAAGTTCCATATAAGATGTGAAAGCGTACTAGAAGATTTTTTATCAGATCTTCTAAAAGAGTGATTGTGGCTATTCCAGCGATCCTTAAATTTTGTAGAAGTGGCACCGACATAGTTAAATATATTATCACTATTTTTAACTGCATTTATAAACTAAGTTTTTATCTAAACACTTATTTTGTAAACGGCAGTTTGATTTGGTTCTACAGTTACATTTTACGGAGATGTTGTTGCTCGGAACGGAACTATTGGGGTGGATATTGGTACTATTAGGTTGGATATTGCTAGAAATAGTATTATTGTTATTATGGTTATTTTGGTTAGGGTTTAAATTTATATATATATATATATAACTTTAACTTTGATAACTTTGGTTACGTTCATATATAAATGTTTATTCATATATATTCATAATGCACTAAGAATACATAAGAAAAACACTACCACGCCCACATGCACACACATTAATAGATACTCGTATCCACACCAATATACAGAGTTTCTATCGACTCTGTCTCATACATACACCTAGGTGGGCACATATGTATGTGTGTCTGTGTGTGTGTGGGGGGGGGGTTAATATTTTATCTTAGGTATGTTGTAGTAGATATTTAGATAAATGAAGATATATAAGTATGAAGGAAATATATATATATATATATATATATATATATATATATATATATATATATATATATATATATATATATAAATATATATATATATATATAAATATATATATATATATATATATATATATATATATATATATATATATATATATATATATATAATAAAGTAAAATAAATAAGTCAAATGTTTAAAATTTATCTTCGTTTAATACTGCTATATATATTTCGGTGACAGCCATCTTTGGCTGTGACCTCTTCAGGCAGTCCGAATTAGTGTGGTATAGACAAGTACATATGTTGTTGAGGGGTATAATTTTGTCAATACTCTGATATGCCCAGTTCCTGGTTGGGTTGTTATTTCACTGAGGAACTGGAATCATATACACACATATATATATATATATATATATATATATTATAATGAAATGACAGGAGGCTGGACTTGTGTAAATCCTTGAAAGCAAGTCCAGCCTCCTGTCATTTCATTACAATATTTAACTCCGTACTAGCATCACCAATTACAAAAACAAAGACGGTTGAACTGCTTTACGTTGAGTACTCTCCATATTATTACATTAAGATTGACCATATGGAATTGACCAGTTCTATCCACTGGTGAACCTCAAACCTGGATAAATATGTATATGTGAGCCCCTACATGGACACACTAGAAGAGGAAGACCAAGGTTAATGTATGTTGATGCCCTAAGGACAGACACTGGTCTGTTGGAGATGCAGGATATGGCAGCGATAATGAGGGACAGAGACCGCTGGAGAGAACTCGTCCATGGATCTCGGGAATTTTACCCGCCTTAGATATATATATATATATATATATATATATATATATATATATATATATATATATATATATATATATATATATATAAAGAATGAATAATAACAGGTAGACATCATAAAAAGGTAATTTATTCCGTGTGCTTACAAATGTTTCCACGGTGGTACTACAGCCTAGTTATGCTATATGCAAACTTACAAGTATTTGCAGAACTCAAATATCCAATGCTGTGACCACTGTATCCTCAGAGCAGAATGGTAAAATATACAATGTAAATACCCTTAAGTGGGGTCGTTGGGGAAGATAGAGTAGAAAAGGAAGAGAGAAAAGTAGGGGAGAGGGAGAGAGAGAGAAAGATATGCAGGGGTTGGAGAAGTAGGAGAGAGTGGTTTGTAGATATCTTAATCAAAATGTTATGGTAGGGGTTTTATTATACTGGTTACTTTTGGAGAGATGCGTTGATAGTTAAGGTCGGAATTATTTATTGCCCCAGAGGGCAGGTTCATAGATGTGGAGAGGGAGGTAGGCCAAAGGCGAGAGAGAGAGAGTGTAATAGATGTAGAGAGAGAGGTAGAGAGGGGACAGACGAAGTTTATGTGGTGAGTGAACTTTGGGTTTGTAGTAGTAATCTGTGAATTGCACTGAGTTACCATTTATAGTGATAAGCAGTGTATTGTCTTGTAGTGTGGGGGAAGAGAAGGTGGTTAGCTAGAAAGCGATGTTATAGTTACGGGTTCGAATGTTAAGTTATTTTATAGTGAGAGAATTTAGCTTTTAGTTTGTGGTTGCAGTATAATGATCGTTCAATGTACATGTATATATATATATATATATATATATATATATATATATATATATATATATATATATATACATTAAAAAGTGAAGTTTTTTTACAAAATGAAAAATAACCGGGGTGTCCTACACGAGTGAAAGTATAAAGAAAAAAAAAATGAAATCGAAAATGCAACTGGAGTCTTATTTAAAAAAATATATATGTATTTATTTGGTTCATATATATATACACAGATAAATCCAGCAGTTAATGGTAGGGTCTAAGCCGTATGAAGAGCTCAATGTAATCCGTATGTAGATGTCGTGAAGCAAAGTTTAAAATACAAAATTTCAACGATATAATTCATTGGAAGCAGAATCAAAATAATACGTTGCCAACCTTTTTATGGTATGGTGGGAAAGGAGACTCAAAGATCTCCTCGATGAGAGCTCCATAGACCTCATCATGTACTCTCGTTACGTAGACGTCATCAATATAGTAATAAGGACATCCCCAAAGAGAGTACTAACCAGTATGATTTAGAATGTAGCACCTTGGAAAGCATCCAGCAGATAGCTAATTCCATACACCAGAGTATAACGGTAACTATTGATTACCCTTCCAAACACCCTAACAATAGACTACCTGTATTAGACACGGAACTCTGGATTAACACTATAGACGAGAGGGCCCAAATTCTCCACTCAGACTACGCTAAACCCATGGCCTCCAAATACCTGATACTCAAAAACTCAGCAACGTCCAGTAGTGCTAAGTTTAATATTCTGATCGCAGACTTGGTACGAGTGATGAAGAACGTGTCCCGCACGTGCGACCCAACAGAAATGGAAAGACACATCCAACACTTCATCAACCGCATGCAGTTCTCTGGCTACAACCCTAGAGACAGAATCAGAGTATACGAAGGAGCCACGGAGAAGTATAAAACCCTCATAGAACTGGACATGAAAGGAATTTGCGCATTATACAGGAGCAAATCATGGAATAGCTTAGATAGGACTAAACATAAGATAGGGAAAGCCACCTCATGATACGACAACCAGAGATACCAGAGTGTCATGTTCGTGGACGCTACCCCTGGAGGGAAATTAGCTAACCAGTGTAGAAAGGCCCTGAGAAAGACCCACTTAAAGATTAAGGTAGTAGAAAAGCCAAGAACCACAATAAAATCCTTGAGCAGCAAAACCTACCCTTTTAAGAAAACCCACTGTACTAATAGGAAATATGTAAAGTAAACCCCCGGATAAACTGTAAAACTAGAAACGTAGTCTATAGCATAAGATGTACAGAGGGTACTTGTAGAAACATGACAACAACATACATAGGTGAGACAGCTCGTAACATAGGTGAAAGGTAGACCAACACTGGGGGGGGGGGGACTAAAAGAACGAAAAAAAGGTTCAGAACTATACGAACATGCCAGACAACATGACGGTAACATAGACAACATAGAAATTAAAATAATATCTAAAGATAGAAATGACCCAGCAGATAGGCAAATCAGAGAGGCCAGTGCAATAGAACTTAGAAGGCCAAAGCTAAACAGAAAAAATGAATTGAATAACAACACCCAAACAAACAATACTGACCTAAGAGAAATATAAATAAATAAATAAATAAATACATACATACACAAGCACAATAACAACAAACACATATAAGCACACACTAATAAACTAAGATAGAATACAATAACCAAAACACAGTCACCCAAACACGAACACACATCAAACACT
>OZ024741.1:207929989-207963307 GCA_964016885.1 Eledone cirrhosa | reverse complement strand
ATGCATCATATACACACGCCCCACACACGTACATCACACACATCACACCCGCACGCACAATATATCTGTTGTTACAGTTCAGTTATATAAGTACCTGAGTCGGCTCTTAAGAACGCAGGTAAGTGGTTGCACAGCCTATCTTGATAATGTATATATATTGAAGTACTAATATAAACTTATATATATATTGTATAAACACCATAAACCCAAATCCTATAAACATTAGTGCGATGCCCCCCCCCCCCCTCCCTCTATTCTGCAAGGCAATACTAAATCCGTTATTACCTAAAGTACAGTTAACACGTCACTTACTTAAAATATTACATTTGTTCCATTAATGCCAAATTCCCTGCATGTTTATCTTTGCACCCCCTGTTTGCTCTAATTAATTTGTCACTCGTATATATATATATATATATATATATATATATATATATATATATATATATTTATATATATATATTTATATACATGTGTATATATATATATAATATATATACATCTGTATATAAATAGATAGATACATAGATAGATATATATATACATATATATATATATATATATATATATATATATATATATGCATGCATGTATGTATGTGTGTGTGTGTGTGTGTGTGTGTATGTGTGTGTGTATGCGAGTGTGTGTGTATTTATGTATGTATGTATGCAAACAGTCATACTGTACACTTATTCATACAAATATGCTTATAAGTACATCTTCGTTCACATGTGTGTGTATGCGAGCGCGTGTGATAGTGCTTGCCAGTGTGCTTGTCAATGTGCTTCGGTGCACATTGTGGAACTCTCTCTCACTCTTTATCTCATCTTCTCCTTCGCTCTCTCTCTCTCTCTCTTCTCTCTCTCTCTCTCTCTCTCTCTTTCCCTTTCTCCCCCTCTCTAGAATGTACATGCAATCCAAAAGTCCAGCTCTATCACATTGTGAGAACTAATTATGTGAAGAGTAAACATGTGTGTGTAATACTGAATCACTTACACGTCAATTTCATGTGTAAGTAGTTCAATTATAAAAAGGCAACTAAATAAGTATCGTCAAAATCACCAGAGGTGCATTTAATTTTTTACGGCATTGAATTGGCAAAATCAGTAGAGCGTCGGTCAACATGCTTTGCAGCATAGAGCCCTTTACGTTCTGAGTTCAAATCCCGCCGAGGTTAACTTTGCCTTTCATCCTTACGGGGTCGATAAAATAAAGCACCAGTAATGCACTGGGTAATTGCTGGCCTTGTGCAAAAAGTAGAAACGATTTTTTTTTTTTAGGGCATTTAAGAGAAATGTGCAAGGAGGAATAGATTTCTTTGAGGCTCTTGTTTGTGTGAGTGATGAGCAACCCTAAAATTTGAAGGTGACTGGGGATGTTTTCTTATTTATTTATTTCTTTTTCGAGAGCATGGCGTCAGATATTAATAGGCCCTTCTCTAGCAGTGCGGCGGACCCCTTAACTGATGTACCAACTAAACTTATGTTGGTCGCTATGTTAGTGTTATATTACTGTTGGTGTTACTTTCCTGTTGTTGTTTCTATTAGCATTGGTATTCGTTGTTGTTGTGGTATGATCTTATGTTGGCGTTGTTGTTGTTGGTGATGCTGTTGACGATGGCAATGTTATATTGGGGCTGACGTTGTTGTGTTATACTGATGGGGTGTTGGTGCTATCTAATGTTGTATGGTGGGTTTGTCTGATAGAATTTAACACTACATCAGTCACTCGATGGAGCTCCTTACTGAAGGGAGAAACACTATTTCCAATTTTATGGAGGAAAATGGGAATCTGGGGAGTGAGGAAACCGGTCTCGAAAAGGAAGCGGTCAGACAAACCCCGAAATTTAGGTATCATTCACTCTGCGTTACAAAAGTACCCGATGTTTAGTTGAATCAACAAGGTTGTAGCCCGAGAACGTGTCGCAGCACATGGCGTCTCAAATAAGATATTTACCTCACTCGAACAGGAAAAGGTTTATCCGTGCAGGCACTTAACACCAGCACGGTCAAGGTTTGCTGGCTCCAATTCTGATAGGAAATCAGTTGCGTTAAGGATCCTTCTGATGATGTCATTCAAACAGGCAAGTCGAGGGAACCGACCTGTACTGTAATGACAAAACAGCGGTATACTCTGAACTCATTGATAATGGCTACACAAAGGCATTTGTGCGGCACTGTTTCAGTGAATAATAACTAAATACTGAACATTTGAGATACATTAAGGGGAAATATCTAAAATCTAGTTTTAGGCAAATGTTCGTAATATCTGGATTGCAAGGAAACTGGCGACAGCAAATGTTAGCTTGTAAGAGTTCATATTCATGAGCCCCTTGATTTATTTCTTTGTGAAGAATCACAACTGTCCGAAATATTGAGGTTTTCATTCTTCACTAGAATTTATTTATTTTTGTCTATTATGTTCGTAATAGTTATGTTTTCAATGCATTATATAACGCATGTACACACGAACTCGCACAGTCCCACACAAACACACATATATGTTACCAAGAAGGAATTCAAGGAAAGTTTGACGAAATATCTGATATTTATAGGCATGCGTGCTTTTGTTTGTGCTTGTGCATAAGTGTTGTGCATGTATACATATATCTGTATGTGAGTATATGTGTATAGGTGTTCATATACACATAGACACACGCAAACACACACACCTTTATACATACATACACATACACACACACACACACACACACACACATATATATATGTGTCTGTGTATGTGTATAAGTGCGTGTGTGTGTGAGAGTAAGTGGTGTGTGTGTCTCTTATCACCGTGGGAATGAAGAGACCCGTTTTACGTTAAAATATACAGAGGCCTTGTCTTGTTAGAAATTGGATGATGCTATCAAATAAAAACATCTACCAACTGACGCGGCCATCAGCAACCCACCACCCTGTTCTGAAGCCAGTCGTCACCTAGACACCCGTCTACCCGATCACTTGCTGGTCTAACTACCCGCCACTCTTCTATCTGATGCACGATTATCCCCCCACTCACCAACCTCGACCAATTAGCAACCTACCCCTCGACATCTATATATCCGAAATAAAACTCAACACTACCTAACACCCATTTATCCAACAAGACCACCCAGCCACCCGATATTCAGTCATGTATCAATTCTCTTTTTACACAGTAATATCTTTGTATAACACTGTGTTAAATCTTGTGGAGAAAAGTATGTGTAATGGGATATACGTGCATGTTTGTGCGCATGTGTATGTTTGTATGTCATAGAATATGTATAGGTGAACATGTATATACATATGCATATACATACATACATATATATATATATATATATATATATATATATATATGTATATATATATATATATATATATATATATATATATATATATATATATATATATATATATATGTATGTATGTATATATATGTACATATATATATGTATGTATATATATGTACATATATATATATGTATGTATATATATGTACATGTATATATATATATGTACATATATATATATACATGTACATATATATACATACATATATATATATGTACATATATATACATACATATATATATATATATATATATATATATATGTATATATATATATATATATATATGTATGTATATATATGTACATATATATATATATATATATATATATATATATATATATATATATATATATATATATATATATACATATATATATATATGTATGTATATATATGTATATATATGTATGTATATATATGTACATATATATATATATATGTGTGTATATATATGTACATATATATATATGTATGTATATATATGTACATATATATATATGTATGTATATATATGTACATATATATATATGTATGTATATATATGTACATGTATATATATATATGTATATATATATATATATACATGTACATATATATACATACATATATATATATGTACATATATATACATACATATATATATGTACATATATATACATACATACATATTAACATATATATATATATATATATATATATATATATATATATATATATATATATATATGTATATATATATATATATATATATATATATATATATATATATATATATATATATATATATATATATATATATGTATGTATGTATATGCATATGTATATACATGTTCACCGATACATATTCTATGACATACAAACATACACATGCGCACAAACATGCACGTATATCCCATTACACATACTTTTCTCCACAAGATTTAACACAGTGTTATACAAAGATATTACTGTGTAAAAAGAGAATTGATACATGACTGAATATCGGGTGGCTGGGTGGTCTTGTTGGATAAATGGGTGTATATGTACATATATATATATATATATATGTATGTATATATATGTATATATATATTTATATATATATATGTACATATATATATATATATATATGTATATATATACATGTATATATATATATATATATATATATATATGTATGTATATATATGTACATATATATATATGTATGTATATATATGTATATATATATTTATATATATTATATATATTTATATATATGTATATATATATATGTATGTATATATATATATATATATATATATATATATATGTATATATATGTATATATATATATATATGTGTATATATATGTATATATATATTTATTTATATATATATATATATATATATATATATATATATATATATATATATATATATATATATATATATATATATATATATATATATATATAGTTTTGCGAGGTTTTTTATATGAAATCGTGTGTCGAAACAGATATTGTTATATTTGGGGAGGGTCATATTTGCGTAATATTGCCAGAATTAATAACAGAACAGAGATATCAGAGTGTCATGTTTGTGGACGCCACCCCTGGAGGGAAATTAGCTAACCAGTGTAGAAAGGCCCTGAGAAAGACCCACTTAAAAATAAAGGTGGTAGAAAAGCCAGGAACCACCATAAAATCCCTGATCAGCAAAACCTACCCTTTTAAGAAAACCCACTGTACCAATAGGAAATGTATCATTTGTAAGGTGAACCCCCGGATAAACTGTAAAACTAGAAACGTAGTCTATAGCATAAGATGTACAGAGGGTACTTGCAGAAACATGACAACAACATACATAGGTGAGACAGCTCGTAGCATAGGTGAAAGGATAGACCAACACTGGGGAGAACTAAAAGGACGAAAAAACGGGTCAGTACTATACGAACATGCTAGACAACAACATGACGGTAACATAGACAACATAGAAATTAGAATAATATCTAAACATAGGAATGACCCAGCAGATAGGCAAATCAGAGAGGCCAGTGAAATAGAAATTAGAAGACCAAAGCTAAACAGAAAGAATGAGTGGAACAACAACAACACCCAAACAAACAACACTGACCTAAGAGAAGTATAAATAAGTAAATAAAATAAAATAAAATAAGATAAATAAATACATACACAAGCACATAAACACACACTAGTCACCCAGCAGACACAACACTATACACACTAGTCACACATCACACTATACACACACGCAAACGCATGCGCAAAGAAGACAAAATAAAATAAGATAAACAAACAAGCAAATAAATAAATAAATATATAGACAGACTGAACAAAAAAAAATGGCGTAGACATACAACACAACAGGAGGAACAATGAATATAACACCACTGACGATGTTGCAGATGTGCAACGAAAGATTTATGTAAATTATGTAAACTATATATATGTGTTTGTGTCTATATTGTATCTGTATTATTTTTGACCGCCGGTCAGTCAATGGCAACATTGAGGACCGAGTAAGTTAGATCGCAGATATATATATATAAAAGACAGCGAGAAGCGAAAACCAACCAAACAGTGAGTGTGTTCTGTTATTAATTCTGGCAATATTACGTGACCCTCCCCAAATATAACAATATATATATATATATATATATATATTTATATATATATATATATATATAACGAAGGAATTGTGGGAAGGAACCAGTTGGACCAGTCCAGAAATAGCCGTCGAAACGGCTTGAGCTCTGCCGTCGGGGTCATTATTTTTCCTATATATATATATATACATATATACCAGCCTCTGCTCTTCTCTCTTCGTTGTAGCCCAAGTTTCACTGCCATATAACATTGTAGGTAAAACTGCTATTGAAGAGGTTGGCGCGGGTGGTCTTGTCCAACCTCCCTTTGAGCACATCCCTTATGCCGTTGAAGGCCTTCCATCCGGCCCTTACTCTCCGCGAGATCTCTCTCTCAATGTCTCAGCGCATGTTCACTTCTTGTCCCAAGTAGACGTATTCCTCCACCTCCTCTATTTCAAAGAGCCATGGAGAGATCAATGCTAGGAATCTCGTTGAGAGAGCACATCAGGAGCGAAATCATCAGACAGAAGTCCGGCGTGAGGGACGTCATCACGGAATATATGCGCAGCAAGTTCAGATGGGCTGGACACGTCGCCCGGTTCACCGATAATCGGTGGACCCGCGCAGTTGCCGAGTGGTACCCGCTCGAGCGGAAACGACCACTCGGAAGACCTCTACAAGAGTGGAGTTACGTTTTTAGGAATACGATTGGGACTACATAGATGAGGAAGGCACGATCCAGAAAGGAATGGACGGTGTGCTGTGACCAGCGGCGCCGGTCAAGGTGATCAAGGTGATATATATATACAAATATATATATACAGTATTTTCCGTAGTGTTGTAATATAAATATTACACACAGTAGATGGACAGCTCACGTAGAGTTTGCTCGACGGTTTCAGTTGTAGTTCCAAAAGTAATCCGGAGAAAAAAAAAATATATATATATATATATAAACGGAAACAATGAAACGAAATTTCATTTCCCACTCTTAGTACGGCTGTTACTTAAATATAAGTATGTACACGTACATACATATATGTATACAGACGTACAGTAGTATGTATATATATATATACATACATGCACACATATATATGTACGCATGGATTCACAGAACATTTATTATAATGCTCGGTGTGTTTGTAAACAAAACATCCCGTATTAAGCCGTAGTGTCTAGCAACTCTCGTTGCTCGTTTGTTCAACACTGACAAAGGAACGCTGTACTAGTTTCAAGCTTATTAGCTATCGTCAGCAACGTATACCTTCCTGCCAGATTGTTGAACGTATATACTTACCTTATGCATATTAACGGCTGAGTAGCCCAATTTGTATATCGAGTGGGTTAATCGGCCGGGTGCACCGAAAACGATAAACGGAAAAAATGAAACGAAATTTCATTTCCCACTCTTAGTACGGCTGTTACTTAAATATAAGTATGTACACGTACCATATATATATGTGTGCATGTATGTATATATATATACATACTACTGTACGTCTGTATACATATATGTATGTACGAGTACATACTTATATTTAAGTAACAGCCGTACTAAGAGTGGGAAATGAAATTTCGTTTCATTTTTTCCGTTTATCGTTTTCGGTGCACCCGGCCGATTAACCCACTCGATATGCAAATTGGGCTACTCAGCCGTTAATATGCATAAGGTAAGTATATACGTTCAACAATCTGGCAGGAAGGTATACGTTGCTGACGAGAAGCTAATAAGCTTGAAACTAGTACAGCGTTCCTTTGTCAGTGTTGAACAAAAGAGCAACGATGGTTGCTGGACACTACGGCTTAATACGGGATGTTTTGTTTACAAACACACCGAGCATTATAATAAATGTTCTGTGAATCCAACATATCCAACATATTCTGACCTTGAGATTGGTTATAGCACACACACACACACTTTATCCTACATTATTTCTCACTTCTCCATATACATTATCATTACTTTTTCACCAATCTCTCATTTACTCTTTATTCTTTATTCTCTATTTATTTATTTATTTTCAAATTACACAAATTATATTAATTATTTTATTTTATTATATTATTTATCTTCTGTTTTCTTCATTTATTGCCTTATATTTCTTCATATACATGAAAGAACCCCCCCCCCCCCCCCACCACCACTACGATGGTGGCGGGTGGGATGAAGAGAAAACACAAACTGGATACTTCTAAATTGTTAGCAGCAGCAAGATGACCACTACAACAACAACAGTACCAAAATAATGGTGGAGGTCAAATGTACTGAACAATAGCAGGCATAAACACTACAGGGAGCCTCACCCCAGAAAGAATTCTATAGACTTCTGACTGAGGAATGCTCTCAGAACTGAACAATGGGAAGTTTGACACATTTTTTGATATTTTGTTCCTTCAACACCTTGTCCCTTCTACCATTTTATCAATTTTTAAGCTAACTCCAACAATAACAACACTTAGAATGAAGAATGTTCTAATAACTGACCAATGAGAGGAGAAGGGGACCTGTGACACGAAAATTCGTTTGTTTGAATTCATATGACTCCAGTTCCCCAGTGAATTAACAACCCAGCAAGGAACTGGACATATCAGAGTATTGACAATATCATACACCTAAACAACATATGTACTTGTCTATACCATACTAATTCAAACTGCCTGAAGAGGTCACAGCCAAAGATGGCTGTCACTGAAATATATATAGCAGTAATAAACGAAGCTAAATTTTAATCATTTGACTTTTATTTAACTTTATTTTACACTACTCCGGAGTAACCAAACCAACCTGCGCACTTCGTCGAGTGCTCCAGCCTGCATACTGAGGTGTTGGTATACAACCAACATAAACTCAAAATATATATATATATATATATACTTATATATATATATATATATATATATATATATATATATATATATATATATATATATATATATATATATATATATATATATATATGTATGTATATCTACAATTGTGCATGTATATGTGTGTTTATTATCTTTGTAAATGTATGTACGCATGCATGTGTGTTCGAATACTATCGTCACTGTAATATAGATAACAATAACGTTGAAATTGGCATGTAGAAATTTAAGAAAATGCTTGCATATTTATTACGCTTCGTTTATGCATGAAAATTGGTCACTTCATTGTCTGAAGACCCCCTTCTTTTTGAGTTTATCACTGACTTATACTAACATTGCCAACGTATACTTATAATCATAGCCTAGTATATTATATGAAAAAGCTGTTTATACAAAAAACAACATACACTATTAAAGGGAACAAAAAAGGAGGGAATGAAACGAAGAAAAAGAAAAAAAGAATGAAGCAACGAAAGAAATGGAGAGGCTGATGGACAGACACTACACCCCAGTCTGAGCAGTGTTAATAAAATGGCAGACTTACTATGCAGAGTGGCCAGAGACACCCACTGCAACAGCCACCCACCTCACGGGACTCCCTTCTTAAGCGGATCGCATTCTTTCCGGGCTCCTTCCCCAAGCGCACCTCTGTCTTTCCGATTTTACGGAGGAAATCAGCAGTGCTGGGACCAAGAACACCAGATGTCTCGACATAGACCGGTACATAGAAGAAGCGGTCAGTCAGGCCCCGGTATTTAACTATCTTCCTCTCCTTTGCATTGCGAGCAACCGAGTCCGGGTTTGTGACCGAAGCCACAAGGTTCGAGGCGTCATAAAGGTGAATTTATTATCCGAGTAAAGAAGTGATAAGTTTCGAAGCCGTTATCCATAAATATTTTATTCATTAATCCATGATATTTGAAGAAATCTCCATACTGACAGAGCAGATGACTGCACATATTTGTTTTTCTGCAAAAAAGCAGCTATTTCAGTTGGATGTTTTGATGAAAATCTTCTACTAATATCTATGTAAATATTCTATAACAGTAGTGTTTTATATATTTATATCAGAGCAGTTTCTCTTGCAGATAACATTATATATTGTTTTAGCAACAATATCATGCCACATTAGAAGTTGATAGCTTGACAGTTTGGTGGATTGGCAGTATTGGTAGAGTGTTTGGACGCCATGTTTTGACGCATAGAGTTACGGCTCTTGCCATTCTGAGTTCAAATCCCGCCGAGGTTAACTTTGCCTTTCATCCTTACGGGGTCGATAAAATAAAATACCAGTAATACACTGGGTAATTGCTGGCTTTGTGCCTAACGTAGAAACAATTATTGATCATATGTGTAATATCTTCCACAGAAATGAAACCTAATCAACATGTTCAGTTGTGACGAGGAGATTAAAGGAAGTCACTGTTTCTTATGGTAATTAGCTATTTCTTGCTATCTCCTCTTATTTGTTAGCAAAAACATAATCTTCAAAATGGACGTGATTTAACGATGTACGAATCCAAGAGAGGGTATACAAAGTTTTTCTTCTAAAGTTATTTCTGTGAGTACTTTAGTAAGCAATTCTGGGGTCACATGGTACGTAATAAAAAAAAAATGAGTACTTTTTGAAGAATTAACTTCTGACGTGCAAGTTTATTCTTTTCATTTTTAAATGCTAATTAATGTGAGGATCTTGCGGCTTTTTATTAATTACTCGGACGTGGGCATGGTTGAACAGTTTAAAAGGTTGCTTTGCAATCATGAGGTCTCGGGTTCAATCTCAGTGGGTGCCATCTTGAGCAAGTGCCTTTCTGGGTCTTTACCTTCTATGTTCAAACCTCGCAGAGGTTAACTTAGCCTTTTCATCCGTTCGGGTTCAATGAAATAAAGTATCAGTTAAATACTGAAGTTCATTTAACCGACTTTATTATATTAAACAACATAAAACACTACTATCGCGAGACCCTTAACGAAGTATACATAGTAGAAATAGCAACCAAATTTCCCTCAAATGTTACGCTCCTGTTTTATGTGTGTATATATGTATGCACGAGCCAACGAGGGATACTAAATAGGGTACCTACACTTGACCTGACAGAAATAGCAATTGTCAATCAAATGGCACTCGACTATCTCAAAAGAATGAAGAAATAAATAATGTAGTTCCTGTTATTTAAGACAGGATGGTCACGGCTGAAATGCAATTAATCATAGATTTCTTTGATCTGGCTGACCTGGGTTTAAAGAAAAATTCCTACTACTAATACTACTACTACTACTACCACCACCACCACTACTAATACTACTACTACTACTACTACTACTACTACTACTACTACTACTACTACTGCTGCTGCTGCTGCTGTAAGATATGTGATTCCTAATTTAGGCTCAAGTCCAGCAACTTCGGGGATAGAGATGTCAATTATGTGGACTCCAGTACTTAACTGGTACTTTATTTTATGCACAAGGCATCAAATTTAGGGTGTGTTATTCAATTAAACCAAACCCATACTTGACTGGTTACTCTTTTACTCTTTTACCTGTTCCAGCTATTCGGCTGAGGCCATGCTGGGGCACCGCAAAGCTAACATCGCCAAGGTTTGAATTTAGAATGTAACGGACTAAATAGACACAGCAAGACATTGATGAATACATATTGATATTCTCGAAAGTTCTCGTATTTTCTGGAAGATCCAACGTTCATATACATTAACAGTAACTATAGGAGGAAAACCCTGCTGTTGTTCAGGGAGGGTTATAAGCATAATAAGCTATTTTGAGTGTTCCACAAGTTGAAACCGGAAGTAAATGAAGTTACACAGGAAACACTACAGAAATCTATTACAGAAATCCTTTTAGAATGAAATCGTGTAAAATTGTTGATAAAATTATATAAGAGAAAAATATACAGCTTGTTGACTAGAGATAAATATGATTCTAAAGTCTCCCACACTCACACCCAAATATATTTATTTGTATGCATGTATGTATATATAAATATATATATATATATATATATATATATATATATATATATATATATATATATATATATATATATATATATATATATGTATATGTATATGTATATATATATATATATGTATATGTATATATATATATGTATATATATATATATATATATATATATATATATATATATGTGTATATATATTTATATATATATATATATATATATATATATATATATATATATATATATATATATATATATATATATATATTATATATATATTTATATATATATATATATATATATATATATATATATATATATATATATATTATATATATAAATATATATATAATATATATATATATATATATATGTATATATATATATATATTATATATATATATATATTATATATATATATATATTATATATATATATATATTATATATATATTTATATTATATATATATATATATTATATATATATTTATATTATATATATATTTATATATATATATTATATATATATTTATATTATATATATATATATATATATATATATATATATAGATATATAGATATATATATATATATTATATATATATTTATATTTATATATATATGTATATATATATATATATATTTATATATATATATTTATATATATATATTTTTATATATATGTATATTTATTTATATATATATACAACTGAGTGGGTGGTTGACATACTTAAAAGGTGGTTCTCTGCTGATTGCGAGAAATAAATGTACAATAGATTATCGTGAATAAGCAGGACGGGTGAAGAAGTAGAACTGTGCATATGTACATATGTCATATGTGTGTGTGTATGCATGTATGTACATATATGTATGTGTGTGTATATATGTGTGTGTGTGTGTGTGTGCGTGCGTGTGTGAGTGTGTGTGTGTGTGTGTGTGTAAATTCATATGTGTTGGTGGTCCGTGTCGTATAGGATATTTGATGTACAGCTTGAAACACTTGACCATATAATATCAGAATGTCCCACACTAACACCAACTAAATATAGGATTAGACATAATAGGGTGGGGCAATATATCCACTGGATAATATGCAAGAAATACAATGCAGAACATGAAGAAACTGGTATGAACCCAAACTACAACCAGTAACTGAGACTGAAAGATGAACAATCCTTTGGAACTTTACCATTCACACAGATCGTACTATTAATGCAAACTTCCCCAATATTATTGTTAATGTTTTAAAAAACAAGACCTACTTACTCATTAACATGACTGTATCATCTGATTGAAATGTGTCAGCAAAAGAGTATTAAAAACTTGCTAAATAGAAAGATCTAGAAATTGAGATAAACAGAATGTAGCACCTTAAAACCCAAACTATTCCGGTAGTGATAGGAGCTTTATGTGTCATAAAGAAAGGTGTTCAAAAGTTTCTAGAAAACATACCTGGTAAACCTAGCATCTATAAAACCCAAAAGATAGTTCTAACAAGTACTGGCCACTTACTTCGTAAAGTTTTGTCTTTGTAATATGTCAACACCATCGTTAATTTTTAATCAATTATTAATACCATTCAAATATCTTTAATGCAAAATTAATTCATATTTATTATACTACTTAATACTTCTTTCTCTTTCTTTTTTAATTTATTTACCTATCAACCTTTGTGATGTAACTTGTTAAGTGAATTTGAGGACAATAATAATGTTGTCGGAAACTGTCAAAACTAATGATGCCTACCCTATGTATCTGGTAGATACTTGGTAGTCATTACACATACAGCAAAATCAAAGGAAAATAATAATAATTGTTTCTACTTTTAGCACAGCAATTCACAATGCATTACTGGTATTTTATTTTATCGAGCCCGTAAGGATGAAAAGCAAAGTTAACCTTGGTGGATTTGAACTCAGACCATAAAGAACCGTAACTCTTTGCTGCAAAGCATGGCGTCCGACCCTCTACCGATACTGCCAATCCACTAATAATAATGGTGTTTGATTTAGGCACAAGGCCAACAAATTTAGGGGAGGGAAAACTCGATTAAATAGACCCCTTTATCGATCCCATAAAGATGAAAGGCAAAGCTAACCTTGGCGGGATTTGAACTCAGAATGTAAAGGGCCACATCTCTATGTCTCGAAGCAAGTTGTCTGATGCTATACCGATACTGCCAATAATTCTAGTGTCGGAATGACTCTTCTAGCACATCTCCCTCACCATCCTCCGGAGGAACACCTCCATTCTGTCCGCCGGGGCTGTGGGGCGGCAGCACATGGCACCCCATTTGCTCACTATACAGAGAGATGGGGAGAGCGAGAGAGTTTGGGTCGATAACTGTAGGAGTTCGGCTCTTCCGTGTTCGGACACTTTGCACCTGTCAAGTGTGTATTTTCGTACTTGTGACGAACATTATGACTACCACCTACTACCACCAACAAGAACAACAACACCCCTCCAGCAAACTCTACCTTCAGCACTCAATACGATGAGTCCATTGTAAATTCAGGACCCCATTATCATTTACCTAATAGTAACGTAAGATCGCAGAGTATAGCGAAAACAATGAGTGAAAAGCTGATTACAACACATTTATTATGTAACAATTGATTCTACGATAATTCTGCTCACGACTACGACGATATTATAGCAGAAGTCGGAACGTTATCGTTTCTTCAGACGTGTACATATGGAGAGAGGTTTAGTAAACATCTGTCCACCTTTTTAAACTCTGATTTTCTCAGCTACTATTTATAATGATCGACTATTATTATGGTCATTTGCGTTGGGAGGCACACTTTTCAGATTTCATATTCTTCCATAGCTTCTTATGTCAAACGCTTTATATATATATATATATATATATATATATATATATATATATATATATATATATATATATATATATATATATATATATATATATATATATATATATATATGTATATATATATACTAGTAGATTTACCCGGCGTTGCTCGATGTTTGAAATTATGCTAAGAATATACAGCTAGGAAGTAAAAGAAGAAAATTATTTGTCCCCAACCTGTCAAAATAAGCAGAAGTCTTCAATAATTAATGCAAACGAATATTTAGTGCAATCTTTGTACACATAAAACTATGCTGATAATTAAGGAAAACACTGAACAGGATGTAGTTATACAAATGATTAAAGACAATACACGTAGCAAATCTGTAAATAAAACAGGCAGTTTTGCTAAAGTACAAAAAGTTGTAATGAAAGCAGAGTATACAAAAAAAAAAATGAGAGTAGAATAAGAGAAAATCTATTCTTTGAGCGCATCCTTTGCTGTGTATGGTTAAATTTTGAACTTATAATACTAAATATCCTGCATGACATATTCATTGGTATGTTTTGTTATGAGTAAGGTGAAGTCAAGGCAGAGCTGTAATAAGTTTTTTTTTGTTAACAGTAAAGCACTTCAGGATAGACGATATTCTTTGTTTTTCTTTTCGGAACAAACGCAAAGAGATTATCTCGACTGCCAACTCGTGAGCAGGCAACGTAGAATTGTCCGTGCGAAAAGCAAGGTTCATCCAAGTGAATTCCAGCGACTGACAGATTTTGACCTTGCGACTTGTTTATGGACATCGCAAAGGCAACACGAAGGGGAAATTGGGTTCGGCGAAAGGAGAAGGGAGTATCCACGCCTGATGTAGTCAGGATAATTTTTGTTACTATCACATTCTCGCCTTTTCCACATCCGGATAGAATGGTAGCGTCAATACTAAGTGGAGACAGTTTTTTAACCACAAGGTGTGTACCATTGCATAGTTTTGGAGGATGTGCGCCATTGTGCACTCATCCCAAACAATAAGGTGACACCTTCGCAGCAGATGAGCCCTTTCGGAGTCTTTGGTGATATGACAAGTAGGAGTTTCCAATTTTGCCAAATCAAGGGGCAATTTAAAAACTGAATGTGCCGTCCTTCCACCAGGGAGCAAAGTTGCTGCCTTTCATATTTTTGTACTGTCTCTGCAGATCTTGCTGCAGCAGTATCTGTAGCATCCATAGCAAGGCGTGTTTCACGTTGCCCTGTAGTCTCTGCAGCTCGTGCTGCAGCAGTTGCTTTAGCATTATTGGTTCGCCGCACTAACCGACGCTAGGCGGCGGACTAAGATGTTGCAATAACTGTACTCACCGCATTTAGTGATTGTCTATTTTCGGTTATCGGCGGAGCGTCATTTACACGCATTGTTTTCTTCGACCGATAGCCACTATGTGCATACTTTCTTTAAGGGGGGATATTTGGTGAAAAGATTACCTCCCTTTTTTATAAGGATTGTCAATAAAGTTTGTTATCTCCCTTACATCAATTTTTCTGCCGATAATTTTGATATCGATTTTTTATGGCTCAACGTGGGTCGATTTGCAAAATATTTGTGACGTGACAATCTTAGCGACCTGTGCAACGTGCACAGAAACTTTGGTCAAATTCAGTTGGTAATTGTGAAAGCCTTATGCATGCAAAGTTGTACACACACACACACATCCTCGCTTTTATATATATAAAGATATATATATATATATATATATGCGTGTGTGTGTGTGTGTGTGTGGGGGGGGGGTTATATAAAGCGTTTGAGAAAGAGAATTTGCTTCGAAATCACTAGACGTATCTGAGTAACTTGCGAATCCAGAGTCAGGTTCAATCCACAAACAGTCGCACCTTGAGCTGTTCGCCGGAGAAACAATTGTAATACGTAATAAATTGTGTTCCCATGCATCACTGATTCTTCGTTTTCCATTTTATATATATATATGTATATCCAGGGAGTGTAACGTGAAGTTACTGTAGGTTCAGCCAGTTGAGAACTCGATGTTTAGGTTACTACAGAGGTCCGACGAGCTTTTGATTCCAGAGTCTAGTCAGATCGTTACAGATCGAACCTCGAAACGCGCGACACCTGCCAATAAACGTAATGAAGTAATAACCATTCGTCCATTTATTATTTTATATATATACGCATATATATATATATATATATATATATATATATATATATATATATATATATATATATATATATATATATATATATATATATATATATATATACTTGCACACACACACACACACACATATATATGTTAATATATATAAATTAATTTGGGAAACGCAAATAAGATAAAGAAATATTTACCTATTTACTCAGTGTCCCTGCTGCAGTTTCATTGAGCAAAACTTAACATGAGCTGTGAATATCTCAAATCATCAGGGAACATTTTCAAACAAGAAAGAAATTCTATCGAGTTGTCCGCTAGCCTCAATTAAATTCAAACCTGAGAATTATTACGTGATTAGCTTCCTACAGAGGGGCGTAGGTATGTGGACAATGGTAAGGGAAAATGCTGCTAAATATAACAGTCCGATTCGGCCTAATTCTTTACTTGACCGTAAGGGAGTAAATAACGAATGTACTGAAGATATATGCATATTATATACTCAAGTATAGACATACACATAGTGGAGGCACGTGGCCTATTAGTAAGGGTGTTGAACTTACGATCATAATGTCATGAGTCCGATTCCTGGGTTGCGTGTTGTGTCCTTTAGCAAAACACTTCATTTCACCAGTATACTCAGCTGATACCAGCAATACCTGGGGGTTTAACCCTGCGATGGACTGGCGTCCTGTCCAGCGGGGAGTCTTGTAATCTCAGTCGCTTCACGCCATGAAACCGGTATAAACACTGAAAAGACATACATTTAAAGGAGGCCGAGAGATACCAATTTGGCTCGATGAAGGAATTAATAAAAATCAATTATTCAGAGCATAATACAAATTAATTTGGAAAAGCAAATATATATATATATATATATATATATATATATATATATATATATATATATATATATATATATATATATATATATATATATATATATATATATATGCATCTATTAATTCATTTACTTATATTTTCATTCATTTATTTATTTATGTATAATACAAACACGTGGACACATGAGAATTTTGTGGGTGGGGTGCATCGCTCTCTCCGCGGTTATCAATGTAGTTTGAGGTGTGTCTGTAAATTTACTTTTCTGTTTCGTCGCAAGAGAAGAGTGATTAGAGAATACATAGACGTGGTATTTAGACAATAAAGAAAAACACAACATAGATACGCACACACTGGTGTACATACATACAAACACATACATTCACATATATAAACACACACACACACACACATACATATATATATATATGTGTGTGTGTGTTTATGTATGTGAATGTATATATATATATAAGTATATATATATATATATATATATATATATATATATAACTGTTTCTACTTTAGGCACAAGGCCAGCAATTAACCAGTGTATTACTGGTACTTTATTTTATCGACCCCGTAAGGATGAAAGACAAAGTCAACCTCGGCGGGATTTGAACTCAGATCGTAAAGGGACGTAACTATGCGAGGTTTTTTATATGAAATCGTGTGTCGAAACAAATATTGTTATACTTGGGGAGGGTCATATTGTTGTAATATTGCCAGAATTAATAACAGAACACACTCACTGTTTGGTTGGTTTTCGCTTCTGTGTCTTTTATATCGGTTAATTTAATTTATTCGGTCCTCAATGTTGCTATTGATTGACCAACGGTCAAAAGTACAGATACAATATAGACACAAACACATATATATAGTATATCAAAGTTCTTTCGTTGCACATCTGCAACATCGTCAGTGGTGTTATTATGTTTCTTCCCGTTGCATTGTATGCTTACGCCATTTTTATTTAGTCTATTTATTTATTTTTCAAATAAATAAATAAACAGACTAAATAAAGATGGCGTAAACATACAATGCAACGGGAGGAAACATAATAGCAACACTGACGATGTTGCAGATGTGCAACGAAAGAACTTTGATATACTATACTGTATTTGTACTTTTGAAGGTTGGTCAATCAATAGCAATATTGAGGACCGAATAAATTAAATTAACTGATATAAAAGACACAGAAGCGAAAACCAACCAAACAGTGAGTGTGTTCTGTTATTAATTCTGGCAATATTACACAAATATGGCCCTCCCCAAGTATATATATATATATATATATATATATCGTTTCTGAATTCGTTTAGCAAGATTCTTTATCTGAAAACGTGTGTTGAAACCGATATTGTTATGCTTTGGGAGGGTCATGTTGCCAATAAGAAACACACGCACCAGTGCTTTCACTTCAATTTATTATAAATTAAATTATGAATTTAAAATTATTTTTATAAATTTCCGGTTGGTTGGTTGGTTCCACAACCGGGCGGTTGTTCATATCTTTTCAAAGTTCTTTCGTCTCACATTCTGTGACCTCATCAGTGACCGGGGATTCGTTTCTTTGTTTTGTGTCTCTCGTTTGTTCTGTCCTACGCCATCTTGTTTTTGTGTGTGTTGTGTGTTCAGTTTGCGCATGTGTTACATCCTGGAAAAAATGGTAAATAATGATACAAATGGGACCTGCCACTTGTATAGGAGCAAATTTTGGAATAGAATAGAAAGAACTAGGAATAAGGTTAATAAAATAAACTCATTGCATAATAGCAATAAATATCAGAATGTAATGTTCATCAACACATCCCCTAGAGGTGAACTAGCTTACAAATTTAGAAGGGCCCTAGATAAACTTAAACTAAATATTAAGATAGTGGAAAGAGCAGGTACCTCCATAAAAACACTTATTAGTAATACATAGCCTTTTAAAAGACCTCTCTGTATAGATAAGAAATGCATAATCTGTAAACTAAGCCCCCATATTAACTGTAAAACTAGAAACATAGTATATAGCATAAGATGTAAAGATAAAAATATAATGTACATAGGTGAGACAGCTCGTAGCATAGGAGAACGATTAAATGAACACTGGCGAGAACTCCAAGATGGAAAAGACTCATCAGTACTCCACCAACATGGTAAAATAGAACATAAGGGCAAATTAGAGAACATAGAAATAAAAATAAAATCTACACACAGAAAAGACGCAATGTTTAGACAAATCACAGAGGCAATAAACATAAATGAACTCCAACCAAAAATAAATAGAAAACATGAATGGAATAGCAACATCACAACTTACAATTAAGGACAAAATGAAAACATACACACATAGAACAAACAACTAACTAGTAACATGTAAATAAACAAATAAATAAACAAATAAAAACACACACAGGCTCCCAACTATAAGCACACAACACACACAAAAACAAGATGGCGTAGGACAGAACAAAGGAGAGGCACAAAACAAAGAAAATAATCCCCGGTCACTGATGAGGTCACAGAATGTTTGACGAAAGAATTTTGACAATATTTGAACAACCGTCCGGTTGTGGAACCAAACAACCAACCGGAAATTTATAAAAATAATTTTAAATTTATAATTTAATTTATAATAAATTGAAGTAAAAGCACTGGTGCGTGTGTTTCTTATTGGCAACATGACCCTCCCAAAGCAGAACAATATGTATGTATATATATATATATATATATATATATATATATATATATATATATATATATATATATATATATATATAAGTATATATATAACGAAGGAGTTGTGGTAAGGAACGAGATGGACTATAACGCACCAGAGTACTCAATATTTAGGGTAGTAGAGTAGGTAATAGGAAAATGTTTAACCTGCCGTCGGGGTTAAACATTTTCTTAAGTATATATATATATAAATTGCCGTACACATAACATCCCCTCTCCCATTAATCACAAACTACCCGCAGTCGATTTCTCATCATGTACCCGTGTCTATTTAATTGTGCTTCTGGTAGTGAAGTTAATAGTGAAGCTCAAGAGAGAGGGGGAGATAGATAGATAGATAGATAGATACATAGTATGAGAGAAAGTATAGCTTGGAAGCTATATATATGTGTATGTGTGTGTGTGTGTGTTTGTCATGGTCTCTCACTCCATATATCACTTATTCCATATATCACAAGTATTCCATTCCTAGGCTTCGTACTACTACTACTACTACTACTACTACTACTACTACTACTACTACTACTACTACTAATTAATGACTCAATCAAGGAACACAATAGGCATGGGTGGGACAACAAAAGCAACAAAGGTGTCAGTGTCAGCTGTCAAGGGATCGATGGCCAATAAAGTCATCACTTGTCATCAAATCACTCTCGGTACTTTTTACATCTTACCTCTGTTACACACACACACACATACATACAGTCACACACATACACGCCTACACACACACATACACGCCTACACACACACATACACGCCTACACACACACACTCACCATACATACACACATACACTCGCCTACACTCACACGCCTACACACACACACATACACACATACACACACACACAGACACGCCTACACACGCACTCACACGCCTACACACATGCATACACACATACACACACATATATGTCTACATACATATGCCTACACACATCCATGACTACTACACACATACATGCTCTTATTTCCTCTACCTCTTCCCTTGTCTTCCATTGTCTTTTGTCATCGTATCTTCTGCACAACCACAAGGCTGAGTGTGTTTATGTGTCTGTGTGTGGGTTTATGTGTATGTGTCTATGTGTGTAAGTGTATGTGTGTGTGTGTCTATGTGTGAGTGCGTTTGTCTGTGTGTCTATGTGTGAGTGTGTTTGTATGTGTGTCTATTTGTGTGCGTGCGTTTAGGAACTCAGTCGGTTCCGACGACGAATGTTCCAATTGTTGGAACAACAGAACAATATACTCATGAGATTAACGTGCAAGTGGCTGAGCATTCCACAGATATGTGTCCCCATAACGTAGTTCTTAGAGATATCCAGCGTGGAACTCTCTGTGGTGCGTCTGGCCCTTTGAAATACAGGCACAACCCATTTTTGCCAGCTGATTGAATTTGAGCAACGCGAAATAAAGTGCTATATTCAAGGACACAAGGCATCACTTGGAATCGTACTAAAGATCTTTTTACCGTGAACCGACCACCCTAACCTCTTAGCTACGTGTCTTCACAATCTTAAGGCTGGAGGAGTAGTATACATTTAGTTGCTATCCAACCGTTTACATTTTAGTTCAAACTCTACCGCAATTTATCTACCCAACCCGTCGTAACTTCGAGAGTTCGATTCCCTGATCGGGCTGTCCGTTGTCTATTTAGCTGAAAAGTAAATGAGTTGCGCCAGTAATTCAAATGACCAGCCTTGTCACGCTGAATCACCGCGAGGACTACGTTAAATGTCCATGTGCCCGTGAGACTATCAAGCTACTTACACTTTAATTTCACAGGTCATTAAACAATTAGAACACTCTTCGGTGGAACCGACGGATGTCCAGCACGCGCGCGCACACACACACTCTCCCTCTCTCTCTCAACCATATTTATATATATACATATATATATGTATACATATATATATATGTACATATATATATATGTATTCATATATATATGTATACATATATATACATATATATATACATATATATATGTATATATATAAACATACATATATATATACATATATATATGTATATATATAAACATACATATATATATGCATATATATGTATGTATGTTTGTATGTAGAATAGTTTTTCCTTTATACATATATTACAATAATTATTAATAACACAACTATGTTCGAGCTTTAACATTTTTAAAATCATATTTGCCTATGAGTCATTTGAAGCTCCGTTGGAGTAATAAAGTTTCTAAATCCATGATCAATGTTTCTAGAATTTCACAGTATTATCATTAGAAGGTAGAGTCATCTTGCATTTTTTTTTACTTCCTCTTACTGTAGGCAAATATTCTTTATCGAATCTTCACCGCCAGAATGTGTGTTGGATTTATTACCGGAATTTGAAATAGGAGGTTTGACTGTTAGACTTTTAAGTCATCAGTCACTTTTGTATTTTGTTTATGACATGTGTATGTTGTTTGAGTGTTTATTTTAACATTGTATTATGATATAAGTTATACTCCTTTAATTAACTGTCTTCTTTTGCTGGGAATTCCGTATCATATGCTTGTATTTTCCGTTACTATTTTTCTATCTAGCTTTGTTTTGTTGAGTGTGATGTAATGCGTTGCAATTACACTTTTTCTAAATGCATAGTGAACCTCCACGTGAGTGTTGTTGCACTTGTATAGTCATGTAGCTTTCATAATTAAAATCAAATTTATAAATCAGATTGATCATTTGTAACTTGTTCTCGGACAGAACAGTTGACAAAGCGATAGATGAAATTAGGAATAAATATAATACAACAAATACCCCTGACGTTACACACATTAAAAATACACAACTTACACATAAATGCATATGAAATAGAAATCAAACGCATAAGGAAAACAATTGTATAAAACCGAACACAAAATGAATCACAACAAGCCATAAAGTAACATACGACAAAAACTTTAATATCAAAAGTTCGTTCAACAACAACAAAACATGAAAACTTCAATATGAAAGGCCTGTTCAACAACTATAAAACAGGAATGTAAACGTGAGTAGAATCTGGGAGGAAATCATTGTTTCTGGGAAGAAATAATTGTTTCTACTATTGGCACAAGGCCAGCAATTATCCCAGTACATTACAGGTACTTTATTTTATCGACCCCATAAGGATGAAAGGCAAAGTTAACCTCGGCGGGATTTGAACTCAGAATGGTAAGGGCCGTAACTCTATGCATCAAAGCATGACGTCCGACCCTCTACCGGTACTGCCAATTCACCGCCAATTCTGGGAAGAAATAATGTTGGAGAAGATGTAATGGAAGCGAGAGTGGATGTCGAGAGAGTTCTATAAATAACTAAATGAGACAGCTCAGAAATAATGATGAAAAGGTAAAATGTGAAATAGAATGACGATAAATTAAGTTATATTAGCAAAATAAATAAAAAATCGTAAAATATATGAATTATAATATACATACATACACTCACACAAAGACACGCAGACACATATATACACTTTACTTATGTTTATTTATTACATAAACGCATCCAGATATAAGCAGCTAAGCTTTTTAAAGTTTCTCTAGATAGGCGGTTCCCAAACAGGGATAAGCAGCTAAGCTTTTTAAAGTTTCTCTAGATCTGCGGTTCCCAGCCTGGGGTACGTTAGTTAATTTCCACATTTCAAGTATTGTTACAAACATAATATATACATACTATTGGGTGGGTATCCATTATTTTCTAAGTATAAACATTACTCTCTTTCGGTTATCATTATCACTGTATAATAATTTAGGACTGGGATAATTATAGCAGGGAGTCAGTTGGAAAAATCCATTTTAATAAAAGGGATCCTTTTAGATATACAGCGAAATTTGAAACGAAAGAGCCCGAGCAGATAACGCAAGACCTCTCGAATGAATGTCTAACAATTCGACCAATTCTTCGCTGTGGTCTGTTATTCATTTATCAACCACGAAAGCTTGTTGTCATGTATCAAACAAGTAAAGTCAGTCTCGTTTGGATTTGAACTCAGAGCGCTGATGGCCGGACCATATAAATATTTCCAATTCGCCGCCATCTATAACATGTTATTTACATCTGTACATGTCTGTCTATGCTCCAGTAGTGATGTGACCTGGGATCTATAAAACAGATAATATAAACGTTATACGTCCTCTACGGTGTATATATGATTCTACACACTTCTCCACAGGACACCGGATGTTCCCTTTTAATTAATAACCTAACAATATACGCATGCGGTATGAATATTTCTTATGATGTAGCACAAACGGATACGGACACACACACACACACACACATATATATGAGTGTGTGTGTATCTGTGTACACACACACACATAAACGCTTGTTTAGGTCACTCTCGCTCTCTCTCTCTCTCTCTCTCTATATATATATATATATATATATATATATATATATATATATATAGAGAGAGAGAGAGAGAGAGAGAGACATATAAATGCATACACATACATTCTCACTCTCATTTCAAATAGAGACGGATTCAGAGACACGCATATACTGAGAAGTTAAATAAAGGTGTTAGATTAAAAATAACATCAAACCTGGAGAATTATTTACATATACACGTGTACGAGCACACACACATGTGTATGTATATATACGAGTGTGTGTGTGTGTGTGGGGGGGGGGGGGTATAAGTAAACAAAATATTGAGAAACATATGGATATGAGTAAAGGTGTAACATGAATCGAACCAAATAATTACATATAATTTGTATCTGCATATATGTGTATATGTTCAGTATGTTTATGGGCATGTGTGTATGAAAATATGCGTATGTATGAATGAATGTATGTATGTATGTATATATGTATGTATGTGTGTATGTATATATGTATGCATGCCATGCATATATGCATGTACGTGTGTATGTATATATGTATATATGTACGTATGTATGTATGTATATATGTATGTATGAAGGGACAGTGGAACGGGGGGGGGGGTGACATGAAGCAATAATTGTATTTTCTCCCCAAAGTACCAAAACACACATCTATTTGTATATACGCTACAATTTATGTACATGTTGTTTATCGCATATCGAAATGTTTATATCTTGGTTGATATTTGATAATATATTATGTTAACCTTCATAGTAAATTTTTTTTTCATGTCATAACTTTTTCTGCACGTATCACTATTTGCCAAATGCTAGGATGTGTATTCAGAGACAGATTTCATTGGTCATTTTTCTATACTCATTTTATAAAGGTGTAAGTGTAAAATAATCTGCTTGGACTCAAATTGCATTTTCTGACCATTTGCGAGTACAAAGAGCTAAATTAATCACTACAACTAAATTGACTAAATTTGGCCTCCCCAAATTCAGAAATGCTTCCACCGCATGTATGCATGTATGTATGTATGTATGTATGTATGTATGTATGTATGTATGTATGTATGTATGTATGTGTTTGTGTGTGTATGTATATATGTGTGTATGTATGTATGTATGCATGTATGCATTATATATATATATAGAGAGAGAGATAGATAGATAGAGAGGGAGAGAGAATGTGTGAGGGCTGAGATTATAGTTAACTCAGATAGATAGATAGAGATAGATAGAGAGAGAGAAAGAGACATACATGTGTAAAATTATACATAGTGTTACGAAGATTTTGTAATATAGGAAGTAGTAGTAGTAGTAGTAGAAGTAGTAGTAGTAGTAGTAGTAGTATCGATGATGGCTATATATATAACGATGGTGCCATATTTTGTTATTCCTCCTGAAGAAAAAGCTTGAGTGTTAAGTGTGGTGCTTGTTGTAGTCATAATGGTGGCCAAGCTGAATGTTTAAGTCTCTATAGGCAACAGTTAATAACAAAGAAATCCAAGATGGCCATCACCTCCCACCACGTCCAGCCAAGTCTACATTTAACGGTGACTCATATATACAAACCTGTTCCTTCTACCTTTATGCAATCTACTAAAACATATGTACATTTGCGCACGTGTGCATTTATGAATTTATGTTTTTATGCAAATTTTCAGCCTGTGTGCACGCAACATCGATTGATGTTGTATTGATATCAGCATTTGCATACGCTGTGTGTATGCAACTAAAATTCTATGCATGCATTTGTTTGGTGTTTGTGAGTGTATTCGTGTGTATTTTCGTTGGAGTGCTTGCGCGCTGTATGTATATAAATGACGTTTCATACATGTGCATATGCATATGCGTGTGTGTGTGTGTGTCCATGTGATTGTGTGTGTGTGGAGGGTGGGGGGTGCAGGCAACCAGTGAGTATGTGTTGGAGGGGGGCGTGTGTGACTTTACGTGTACGTGAGCATTCGTGTTTGTTTTTGTCAATGAAACTCTAGACATGCAGTTCTCCCTGTTTGTACTATTTTGTTTGATTACATTTGCTTTTTGGGGGCGTGTGTATATGTGTATAGGAGTCCATAATGTGTATGTTTATATCTGTCTATCTTTGTGTACACACACAAAAACATGCATACACACACACCCCACACACACGCACACACACGAGCCGAAACCGCTTGGCATCGCGGCCGGATCCAACTCTCTCTCTATATATAACCATCTCCCCATGCATTGAGTACACCAACGACTTGTCGTCTCTCCGGTCTCAGCACCACAGACTCTCTCTCTCTCTCTCTCTCTTTCTCTCTCCTCTATCTCCCACCTCTCTCTCTCTATATATATATATACATATATATATATATCGTTTCTGAATTTGTTTAGCAAGATTCTTTAACTGAAAACGTGTGTTGAAACCGATATTGTTATACTTTGGGAACCAACCAACCAACAGGAAATTTATAAAATCCTAAATTTATAAATTTATTATAATAAATTGAAGTGAAAGCAACTGGTGCGTGTGTTTCTTATTGGCAACATGACCCTCCCAAAGTATAACAATATATATATATATATATATATATATATATATATATATATATACATATATATACATACATATATACATACATATATATATATATACATATATATATATATATACATATATATACGTGTGTGTGTGTGTGTGTGTGTGTGTGTGTGTGTGTGTGTGTGTGTGTGTGTGTGTGTGTGTGTGTGTGTGTGTGTGTGTATGTGTGTGTGTGTGTGTGTGTGTGAGAGTGCGTGGGGTGTGCATTAGTACGTACGGATTATGTGTGTGTAATAAATGCCGGAAGAGATTTGAGCTGTTTTCTTCAGACAAGAGATGGTGGAATGTCAGAAGATGAACGAAGTCGGTTTATGGGGATTAAATAACGAACCATGAAATATTAATTCCTAACGTTGTCAGTAGGCCAGAGAAATCATCAATTACTTATTTTTTAATAGTTTCTAAATAGCATTTATATATTTTAATTAGCAGCTCGCTGATGATAGAAGTTTACATTAGAGGTGGAGAGAGAGAAAGAAAGTTAGAGAGAGACAGGGACAGAGAGATATAGAAAGAAAAAGAGAGGCAGAGAAGAGGCTCGTGTTAAATACCACGAAGAAAGCGTGTGACTCAGTGGTGGGGTGTGTTGGTGAAGGCAATTAATCTAATCTTATTAAAATCTTAATTTATTGATTGCTTGACATAGTTGACACCTTTCACTCTCATTGTCTACTGTAAATTACGTTAAACAAACACAACAAATAGAAAGTAAGAAATCTATTTAACAAAAAAATATTAAGGGACTCGGCTTTTGAACCCTTTTTGACAGCAATTAGGAGCACAGAATGATAGTATTTCCATTACAGATTTTATTTGTTGGCCGACCATGACAATTGACGCACCTTATATGGAATGACTTCTTAATAACGTGGCATTAAACAACAATAACAATAACAGCAACATCAACAAAGTTGTGTTCTGGTTTGCTAATTGACGGCGACGTTTATAAATACAATTAAAGAAAGACCAAGGAGGGGGAATTAACTGGCATTGTTGTAGTTGTTAGTGTTGAGGGTGTTGCTGTCGTTGGTGGTTGTTGTTGTTTTTGTTCCTGGTCGTCTCTAACCTTGAAGACCTAGAATTGAAGATGTGCAACCCTGATTGAAACAATAGGGCGTCATTTGAAGGAGATTTTGTTATAATTTCTAGCAGTTAAAGTAGCCACATAAAAGCTCACTCGCCGGCACGATTACTGAGATTAAAAGAACGTAACACAAGTGATTCCAAAGATTCATTTTGGGTTAACATGACAAAAGCTATTAATAACATTTTTGCTTCATACACAAGGGACACTGACGGGAATGGAATAGTCAAGTAAATAAACACCAGTATTTAATGGTACATTATTTTATCTACTTCGGAAGGATGAAAAGTTGAATTTAAAAGTAAAATATTAATTCTAATTTAGACACAAGACCAATAATGTGTCGATAGGGGAAGTCAATTATATAGTCCCGAGTACGTAACTGGTGTTTTACTTTATGGACACTGGAAGGATGAATGACAAAGTTGACATTGGAGAGATTTGAAATCACAGCATAAAGGACTGTAACAATTCTGCCAATCCTAATAATGATAATGACGATCATATTTCCCCAGAATTTAACTTTAGTTGAAATATTGCCGGGACAGAGGCTGAGTAACAAACGATAATGTTTCTACTTTTGGCAGCATTATTAGTGCTTTTTTTTATCGACTCCATAAGGATGAAAGGCAAAGTTAACCTCGGCGGGATTTGAACTCAGATCATAAAGGGCTATAACTCTATGCTGCAAAACATGACGCCCGACCCTCTACCATTTCTTCCAATCCACCGCCCTACACCGCCAGATGATAATGCAAAGAAATAAGAGCAGTTGTGCAAAACACCCAGTTTTCGATGAAACAATAGCAACAGCAGATGTTACTGCAGATGATGATTGTGGTGTTTGTGATCATGAGGAAACAAGGAGAGTGCGGTGAAAGAAAGGGTACTGTATGAGATATGCCTCTTGACAGCAATATAATCGATATATTTGATAACTCATATGGTCAATCAGTTGACTGGTGAGACATGTGAGTGTCGCTTGAGTCACTGCATTAACTCAGGGCCTTCTTCTATTGTTTGTGTTGCTGCTGTTGCATGTGAGAGAGGTGTGTATGAATGTATGTATGTGTGTGTATGTATGTGAATATGTATGTATATATATATCCCTATATATAAGTATATATATAAATATATATATATATATATATATATATATATATATATATAATATTAATTCAAATATTAACAAAATAGATATTCTTGTGATCAATTAAATTTTATTATACATATTTCAGAGCTACTGAATCAAGTTCAACAGTACGTCCTCATCAGATAAAATAAAATGATACATGACATACCCTGACATGTTAGATGGTTAAGATTTAATCAAGGTAGTGATTAACTTATGAGAAAACTCAATATTTATACCCTAATATTGAGAACATGCGAAAACATAATAGAGACAGTGTGAGTAAGAAAAACATTGCCTTAATGCAACAGTTATAGAGTTTTTAAAATTTGAAATACTACTCTAGAACTATAGAGGAAGACGTATCTGGAGTTATAATTTATTTAGTATTTAGCTTGAGAAGACAACTGACAGATAATTAAAGAAAGGGAGAGACAATGGGGAGTAATTTATGCTCAAATTTTCTTTGGACACATAAACATATATAGCTTTGGCGGTTAAATTTCAAAATAGTTAATTTATGTTATTTTAGGGTAAAGAATCAAAATTTTAGGTTTTAAAAGTTGATGGTTATTTGTATTAATTTTATAATATAATTGTGTTAAATTTCTAAAATTCAAAGTTTTATGACAACAAATTTAAAGTATTTACGAGGCCCGCGAAAGAAAAAAATATTCAATATTCTCAAAGGTAATCTTTAGCAAAATTACTTGTAACACTGACAACATTTTCTATAATATAATTTATGAGATATTTACAGTTATAACTATTAAGGAATTTATTGTTAAATAGTTACATTGCCTAAAGTATTAGCAAGTCTTATAATTAAATCTAAAGAGGTCAGAGTTTTCAGCTATATATATATATATATATGTGTGTGTATTGATCATAATATCAAGACTATAATTTATTATTTGTTCATATATTATATTAAGTCATTATATTAGTTCTACCTTCTAGAGAAGACCGAACTCTAATTATGATTAAGTTAGGAAAAATTATAAAAAAAGCCCCGGCTGATGATCTTACAGACATTAATGATGATGCATATAAATTAATTACCAAATTAGGAATCGAAGGAAGAACAGAGCCACTTATACCTAGACAGCCGCGGATCAACTTAAAAGATCACAAAAGAAACTTCGAGGAAGACCTGCCAGTTAGAATTTCTCCATCCAAATCGGATATTTGAGTAATCAGTAAAAACATTATTGATAGAATTCTACCTGCTCTGAAATTGAGGTCTAAATTGAGCTTGTGGAAAGATACAAACGAAGTCATTGAATATAGATGATAAGAAAAACCGTAAATTCATAACAAGCTATTATTCTTCCATAACGCCCAACCTACTAAATAAGGCTCTATCATACGCTTACAAGCATACTGATCTAACCACGGATGAAATTGATATCATATTAACAGCTAGAAGAACTCTTATTAACCTCGTCAATGAGTATTGGACCCGCTCAGATAGAAATAGAAATTTTGATATTACCATGGGTCATCTGATTCAGCGCAAATCACGGATCTTCTGGGGATTTTCATATTAAATATGATAAATAGAAAACTGCCGGAGGTTACCGGTGGTTTATATAGGGACGACATTTTATTTACGGTTGTCAAACACAACGATATTGAACTAAATAGAGTAAAGAAAAATATAATTGAATTCTTTAAAACCTTAAGCTAGAAGTAGAAAGTGGTACCAAAATAGTTAATTTCCTTGAAGTTACGTTTAACTTAAACTCTGGCTTTTATTACCCTTTGAAAACTTAAATTACGTTAGTTATTACTCCAATCACCCTAAGTCAGTAAAAAAAGCAATTGTAAATAGTGTGCAAAAACGCATTAATAGAATATCTGCCAATAAAGCAATATTTGATGAAAATGCAGGATATTACAATGAAGCGCTAAAAAGAGCAGGTTTTGAGAATTATATAGAATATGTAGATAATAATAATCCAAGTTTTAATCCTGATAAAAATAATGGCATATATAAACGAAATTCTATAAATTCTAGTAATTATAATTCAAACACCTATACTGTGAACAAATCGAGGAAAAGAACCAGAACTAAATCAGTTATAAAATTTAAAATACTCGATCTTTTGGACGAAACTTTGTAATAGTGGAGTTTACCGCAACTCAAGTATATCAAGTAACTGTGCCCTCTGTACAATGGAGACCCTATTGATAATTAATATTTATGAAAACTTAATTAACAAAAAAGTGAATTATTCTCAAACTGCCTTCATAAAGCTTTATCTACATTCCAAGCCTCGCATAAAGTCAGGAAAAAACAGTAAGCAACCAAGCCTGGTTTTTAGACGTACATCATCAACTGTTGAACATATAAATCATAACAGCTTTAATAATGCTTTATCTTCTAATCATTTATAATTGAAATAATGTTTGAATGAGTGACACTTGTTTAATAAATTGTTTGCAGGTTGGATATGCATAACCTATGGCTTTTTGGATATTTTAAACTTTGATTCAGATCTTTATTTTTCTATCTCTATTTTAAATATATAGTTTAGATATCTAACCTGTAAATTTTACTGACTTTAATTTGAACTGTGGATCATTCATGCGTTTACATTTTTATATATATGTATGTATTTTATATATATATATGTATTTTACTCATTTGGAGATGGTTTTTGAAGACTCAGAAAGTTGGCTTTACGCTTTGCTTTTTATGTATTTATAACAAACAATATTAGCAGACAAATATTGGTTTATATCTCCACTGAACTGGAGGTAGAACTACTAACAGTGTTTCTAATCGCTATGTTTTATTGGATATATACCGTCTTATTAATATCTAGTATATCAATGTATAGTTTGTGCAAATATCTTTATTTAGTGTAATAACATAATCGTAGTTACGCATGTACGAAACTACTAACAAAGATTATAATAGTTATTCTTTATTAAATGTATACCGTCTCATTAATACTTAGTATATCTCTATATATAGTTTGTGCAAATATGTTTATATTGTATAATAACATAATCATAATTATAGTTCGGGATATATCTCTATATATAGTTTGTAGAAATATATTTATATTGTATAATAACATAATCATAATTAGAGTTCGGTCTTCCCTAGAAGGTAGAACTAATATAATGACTTAATATAATATATGAACAGATAACAAATTATAGTCTTGATATTATGATCAATACACACATATATATATATAGCTGAAAACTCTGACCTCTTTAGGTTTAATTATAAGACCTGCTAATACTTTAGGCACTGTAACTATTTAACAATAAATTCCTTAATAGTTATAACTGTAAATATCTCATAAATTATATTATAGAAAATGTTGTCAGTGTTATAAGTAATTTTGTTAAAGATTACCTTTGTAAGAATATTGAATATTTCTTTTTTCGCGGGCCTCGTATATCCTTAAAATTTGTTTTCATAAAACTTTGAATTTTAGAAATTTAACACAATTATATTATAAAATTAATACAAATAACCATCAACTTTTAAAACCTAAAATTTTGATTCTTTACCCTAAAATAACATAAATTAACTATTTTGAAATTTAACCGCCAGAGCTATATATGTTTATGTGTCCAAAGAAAATTTGAGCATAAATTACTCCCCATTGTCTCTCCCTTTCTTTAATTATCTGTCAGTTGTATTCTCAAGCTAAATACTAAATAAATTATAACTCCAGATACGTCTTCCTCTACAGTTCTAGAGTAGTATTTCAAATTTTAAAAACTCTATAACTGTTGCATTAAGGCAATGTTTTTCTTACTCACACTGTCTCTATTATGTTTTCGCATGTTCTCAATATTAGGGTATAAATATTGAGTTTTCTCATAAGTTAATCACTACCTTGATTAAAT
>OZ024741.1:207907489-207922489 GCA_964016885.1 Eledone cirrhosa | reverse complement strand
AGAGACTCTCTGTGTGGTTCCGACATTTGACACCTCTCATTCGCAATGACATCTTCTTCATATTACAACAGATTGAGGTAAAACATATATCCAGCCCTAAAACATAGGCAGGTATGTTGAAATCTGAATGTTATAACTCAACGATTCAGCACACACAATTGGTCACAGGATACAAACTGGTGACATACGACTTGACTTCCTGGGATATATAGAACGACTATGTAAAACACAATTTATCTGATCTCATCGGTGTCTTGAAATTTACACAATACATTCGCCATATCTATATCTGTTCCTCTCCCACCCCCTCTCTCTCTCTGTCTCTGTCTCTCTCTCTCTTACACTCCCACACCGACACTGACAAAGACAGAAACACATATACATACACCCCACGCACACACACGCACACACGTATATATGTGTATATATATATATAATAGTCTTGGTAGTCTACAAGAGAGGGTGACCTCAATATTAAACTACACTGCGAACAATATATATATATATATATATGTGTGTGTGTGTGTGCGTGCGTGTATGCATATATATATATATATATATATATATATAGTAATAATAATAAAATTGAAGACTAAAATCCAAAGAGGGCTCGATAAGGAAAATATATATCAAATATATAAGAACCGTAGAGCAAATATTTATTAAATAACAGATTAAAGTTTAAGCAAAGAATCGCTGCTTTCACCCTTAACGGGATCTTCTGAAACTAACAAAGTCAATCTGTAAACGCAGAACTGGATATTTCAAAAAACGTTGCAACCGGAGGAAGACAGGAAGACGATACTTTGGTTCGTGGTAACGTTCGCTGGCAAAGAACGGGAAAAACGAATAATACGTCATTAATAGGAGCGGTGAAAAACAATTACGCGCAAAGACAAAACCACGTTTATGGTATAAAAGAGGTCGTAGACTAATGTTCTCTTAGGTGGTGCATAGAGACGTTCTCTGGCAATGAACGAAAAAACGAAGATAATAAGTCATATGTGGAGCGTGGAGAACAATAGCACGCAAAGACAAAACCACGTAAATGGTATAGCAGAAATCGTAGACTAAAATTCTAACTAGGAGACCAGGGCCTACATAGGGTTAACCGCCAATAGTTTCAAGCAGCGTCTTTACATGCATACCCACTCTTTTCGTTACCCTCTAAGAAGGAATATGACGTCACTTTCAGCTTATATCTGGAGTCTAAAAGACAACCACACCCAATATAAGTTACACTGGGAGATCCTAGCTAGGGCTAGATCGTATAACGGAAATAAAAGACCATGTGACCTCTGCGCCGCTGAGGCCCTGGAAATACTCTACGCTACAGACCACATCTTAAACAAAAAATCTGAGGCAATTTCGGCTTGTAAACATAAATTGCACAAAACTTTCCTGTATTACAGCCCCACGTTATACCCTAACGGATAGCACGATCTATACGTGGATATTTTACGTCTTGATGTGGGAGCTAAGTATATGTTTTGTTTATTCCTTTACTTATTTGCATAGGTAAGTATATATTACCCGTATGTTTTGTGAAGGTATGTATACCTTCTCGTACGTATATTTGACTGTTATAGCGTATAATTTTTACATATTCTGGTATTTAGGGTTTGGCTATGTGTATACGGGAGTTTTGCGTCCGCGTGAGTGTGCAGGTTCGTACGTATGGTGGGTGTGTGTATATGTGTACTTCTTGTTTTAGTTGACTTACGTCTCCGAACATTCGTGTATTTATATGTAGGTATGCGTGTGCGCTTGTTATATACGTATTTATTTGCTTATATACGTTTATATAATTACTTATTTATTTGGACACAAGCATACACACACACACATATTTATATGTGCGTGGTTTTGTATACCCTTGGTAAGGTTTTGCGTATGCTTGTGTATGTACGTATCTGTTTGCGTGTATGTATTTATTTGTTCCTATTACATCTGTATTGTATTTATTTACTTTGTTCTTAACTCTGTAGCGGAGATTCATTTGGTCTCCTAGTTAGAATTTTAGTCTACGATTTCTGCTATACCATTTACGTGGTTTTGTCTTTGCGTGCTATTGTTCTCCACGCTCCACATATGACTTATTATCTTCGTTTTTTCGTTCATTGCCAGAGAACGTCTCTATGCACCACCTAAGAGAACATTAGTCTACGACCTCTTTTATACCATAAACGTGGTTTTGTCTTTGCGCGTAATTGTTTTTCACCGCTCCTATTAATGACGTATTATTCGTTTTTTCCCGTTCTTTGCCAGCGAACGTTACCACGAACCAAAGTATCGTCTTCCTGTCTTCCTCCGGTTGCAACGTTTTTTGAAATATCCAGTTCTGCGTTTACAGATTGACTTTGTTAGTTTCAGAAGATCCCGTTAAGGGTGAAAGCAGCGATTCTTTGCTTAAACTTTAATCTGTTATTTAATAAATATATATATATATATATATATATGTACATACACGCACACATACACACATATATATATATATATATATATATATATATATATATATATATATATATATATATATATATATATATATATATATATATATATATATATATATATACTAGCAGGTTTACTCGGCGTTGCCCGGGGTTTGAAATTATGCTAAAAATATACAACTAAGAAGTAAAAGAAGAAAATTATTTGTCCCCAACCTGTCAAAATAAGCAGAAGTCTTCAATAATTAATGCAAACGAATATTTAGTGCAATCTTTGTACACATAAAACTATGCTGATAATGAAGGAAAACACTGAACATGATGTAGTTATACAAATGATTAAAGACAATACACGTTGCACATCTGTAAAAAAAACAGGCAGTTTTGCTAAAGTACAGTAAAATTTAAAATATACCAGCAAAACTTTTAAAATCTTTTGAATAACTACATCCTGTTCAGTATGTTCCTTCGTTGTTAATAAAGTTTGATGTGTACTTTTTATATTACAATCTATTGAAACATACTAGGACCCTATATCGTCTTCTATGCTAATAAATCATCTAACTTTATTTTCATTCACCTTATCTTATTTCACTTAATTTTATCTTAATAATTTTTTTTAATAAATTTTTGCACTTCTTAATAAATCCTTCACTATTTAAACCCTAAATAAATAGTATACTTAATTTCTATATCTGTAATCATAAGCATCATCATCCATAAACCTCATTAACTTTTAAATTTAAAATCTTATTAATTTATTTAATTTATTTATAAATTTTACAACCGTTTTTTTCAGTCATTTCTCTGTGTGAGACAGCGTTTCTCAGTTTAAATGTTTATCTCTCTCTCTTGTCTCTCCTCTCTCTTTCTCTCTCCTTCCTCCTTCTTATAATCTTCCTCCGTTATCCTTTCCTTCTTTTTTCTTTTTCCTTTCTTCATCTTCCTTACTTTTCTCCCCTTCCTTTCCCTTTTCCAATCTCCTATATCCTTTTAAATTTATTTATCAAATGTTGTTTAGACACTACCTTGCTCACAAGTGTCTTTTTTAAGCTTCACATCATATCTCCCTATTTTATCTGATGAGAACGCAAATATCGTCCCTGGATGATATTTGTTTTTGAAATGCGCATAATAAAATACGTGGAACTTTTTTAACCATCTTTTAATTTCTTCTTATATATGTATATATATACATATATATATATATATATATATATATATATATATATATATATATATATATATATATATAGAGAGAGAGAGAGAGAGAGAGAGAGAGAGAGAGAGAGAGAGAGAGAGAGAGAGAGAGAGAGAGAGAAAGAGAGAGAGAGAGAGAGAGAGAGAGAGAGAAAGAGAAAGAGAGAGAGAGAAAGCCGCGGAGAGAGTGAGAGACAAATTTATTTTTCACATACACGCCCATACTCATACATAACGCAACATTATACACAACATACACCATTAACATAGACAGAACACCATGCCTATTAATATGAAACCTATACATTACAAAGATGGGAGATGTTCATGCCTGGAATGTCTTTGATCCTAGGTCTGTTGATTAGAACCTACTTGGAGATCAAGGAAAAAACGATGACAATGACGACAATAACAGCAACAATAGTTACATATCATTTTCAGTCACCTCAAACCATCTAACCATTAAAAACAGCTTTACCAACGCCACCATCATTAATACCAACACCAACACCAACACCCATATGTACTCGTAATTATTCATTATGCCATAATCTAACACCACCAAACAAAACAACATCAGCAACCATCACCACCACCACCACAACCAGTACCACCACCACCACCAAACACAACAACAACAAGCATCACCACCACAACCATCACCACCACCACTCCCACCACCACCGCGACCAGAAAAAACCACCACTAATCCCCACCACCAAAACCGCAACCAGCACCGCCAAACACAACAAGCATCACCACCACCACCACCATCACCAACACCACAACCACCACCATCACCACCACCACAACCACCACCACCATCACCACCACCACCACCGCAATCACCACCACCACCACAGCCATAACCACTACAACCACCACCACCATCACCACCACTGCAACCACCACCACCACCACTTCCACCACCACCACCAACACCACCACCGCAACCACCACCATCACCACCACCACTGCAACCACCACCACCACCACAACCACAACCACCACAACCACCACAACCACCACTACCAACACCACCACCATCACCACCGCTGCAACCACCACCAACACCACCACCATCACCACCATCACCACTGCCACCACCACTATATTCCTAACAACATCCCCCACCTTAACCCACTACATCACTAACACCAGTATTTCTCACTACCACAGCCACAAGCACCGCATCACATATCCCACCCACCCACCCATGATCAACATTATATGCCCCTCCATTTCAAAAAGTTACAATAAAATGATGACAACATAGCGATGACAATTAATACAGGAAACAATTGCAATAATCATAATAATAATAATAATAATAATAACAATAATAACAATAATGGTAATAATAATAGCAACTGCAGTAAAAACAACAATAATAATGCTTGATTAATTTGGCGTGAAGGCATTTGTAAAGCAATTAATATTACGTATTTTACTCTAGGTGGGTCACAGGAATTCATACGACTCGTCACCACATAGGGATGTTAATTCTTTCCTTGGTCGCTCATCCAGATAGTCCGTTTCTAATAACATAAGGTTAGAGAGGGTGTGTGGTGTTCATGCTTTTCTGAACGTAGGTTATATATAAGTAGTACAAAAAGGAAATAAGTTTCTTCAACTAGAAATCGTGGGATCAACTTCGGACCCAGATCGACTACGGACCCTAAATAATTACACACACCATACGACTTCGCTTATAATGAAGAATTAGCACATTTTTCTTGCATGATTGCTTTTTGTTTATTTATTTATTTATTTATCTATTTATTTATTATTATTTGGCACAAAGATTTAATAATTAAGACATACCTCTTCTCCACACATCTTAACGAACTGTTCTACAACAATTTATTGTTGTTTAGCTCCAGGTCAGCTTTGATCATGCAGTCGTATGATTAAAGACGTTCCAGTCATGATCATCCCATCTTTCTGTATATCTGTGACTTCAATATCTAATATGTCTTCCACTTTTTAAAGATGGTATGCTGTGATTTGAAGAAGATTTGGGTTCATACTGAAGCTCCTTCTTTAACTCGTACTAAGATTAAAATGGTTGCGAGGTCAACTGAGATAAAGGTGTTCCAGCAGTAACAGGCTCCGTTGTTTTTTCTTTTGTATATTTAGGACTGCATTATATATTTTCTGCATATTTGAGGGAGGATGTGGTTGGTAAGCACCTCACGCTGCTCCGTTTAACACGTGTGTCTTTAGAAGAGTTTGCCCTCTTGCAAACATTCAAATTAAGATTCTGGTGATGAGGTATTGTGACCTCACGGTCTAACAACACCCCCTCCACATCCCTTGGTGCCAATGGATTACACAAAACCTGCTAGACAATTCTCCCTTCTCTCATCTAACTTTCGTGGATTCCAATCTACCCTAGACCCGTATCTTATTAACATGCAAAGTACGCACCCTATTCTTCATCGGGACAAACTTATCTCAAATTTCATCCATACTCTGTACTTCTGTCATCGCTAGACACCCAGATATTCTAAACCGCGCTCAAAAAAGGCCACTAAGCACAGAATAAGGACCTAGTAAAATGTTAATAATCTCATTAAAAAAAGTAAGATCTAATCATTATATTAACATCTTTCAAAACACACTTATGAGTATGTATCACCCCTCGTAAATTCAAACAATATTTCAATGCAAGCCAACAAAACCAAAAATCTATGTTAACTAGGTAGGAACAGTTACAGCTTGGTATTACATGTTGTTGATGGTGGCACATATTGGAAGGAGCAGGTGTAGGATATAACGACGGTGGTAGTAGTGGTGGTGGTTGAGACTGTGTGCGAGGAGAGACATATTGGTGACGGCTGTAGTAGTGTTTGTAGTAATAGACGTGGTGTATAATTAGAGGTGTGGAGTAGCTATCATTCCTCCACGCTTATAATTGATATTAAACAAACAATAAAATTAATTGATAATTAGTGCCAAATATTTTGGTCCATTTAACACATTTTAAATATTCGTTCACCTTCGCTTATTAGACTGATTTCATTTTAACGTCACATCACTATTATCATCATAATCACACATAATCTTCATCATTATCATAATCATAATCATCATCATCATTATCATTGTTATAATTATCATTGTTGTGATCTGACGGAAATCAAAATTATTCTTTCTAACTATTATCAATTGTAAACATTTCATCATCATTGTTGTTATTATCATCACCATCACCACCATCACCACCATCACCATCATCATCATCATCGTCGTCATCATCACCGTCATCATCATAATCCCTATCATCAATACCATCATAATCTTCCTACTATCTTCCTTATCACCATCGTCGACATCCCCCCCCCCCACCGCCACCACCATCCTGATTATCATCACCACAAACATCATCACCATTATTTGTTGACAAAAGAATTCTCCTTGAACTCTTGTGAGGAATTCTGTTCGACTTTCTCAGGCTTCTGTTTTCGTCATCAAAACAACAAAAACAACAACAGCAACAGCAACAACAGCAACAGCAACAGCAACAACAACAACAACAATATTAATAATGATCGACACCATTAACATTACCACCTCCATCATCATCATCACTGTCGTCCTCATAGTCGTTTTCTTTCATATTAACCTCAAACATAATTATTAAGGAAATGCGTTGTAGTTCTTTGTCATTGCAAGTTTCTTATTAACTTTATCCAACATTAACAACACCCACCCGCCCTACCATTTCAGCAGACACAACATAATTTAAAAACCAAACAACAAAAATAAAGCATAAGAAATTCCTAACAAAAAGCAAAAAAAAAAAAAAAATGAACTCTAACAACCACCAAAGTAACAACAATAAAATACATTTTAAAAAAAACGAATAGAATTGACAATTTATAAAAATGGAAACAGAATAGACATGAATCAAAAGACATTCCTTTATTCTTGAATAATAAAAGAATTATAAAATAATAATGCTTTTTCGTAATCCTTAGAGAACCATTTCATACATTGTGGTGGGATTGTTGTAAAGTTACGCAAGGTGGGGTTGGGTAGAATGAATCGTTTATAAGACACCAGTGTCAGTTGATGTGGGATATTTTCAGGCTGATAGTGTTCTGATAGTGTTGCCTTCAAGTGAGTGAAGACGGTATGTGTTTACAGATCCACGATAAACCAGTACACAGCAACCCTGTAAATATAAAGACACAGGTAAAAGAGATATATTACGTGTGCATATACTTATGTGTGTGTGTATCATTTTTATTTTTACATTTACTGGTGTCAGTCATTAGAGGCACTCTCTCTCTCTCTCTCTCTCTCTCTCTCTCTCTCTCTCTCTCTCTCTCTCTCTCTCTCTCTCTCTCGCTCTCTCTCTCTGTATATATATGAATGGACCTGTTATTTTTATCTATCTTATTTCTCATTCTTCCTTCTGATGAAGGACTAACGTCCGAAACCTTAAGACCCTCTTCCTGCTATTTCAAGCGTTAACCTAATATATTCCTTCCATATACTGTACCGATCGTGTTGTTATTTTTGTTTGCCTTTTACATACACACAAACACACAAACACACACATACATACATACACACACACACACATATATATATATGTGTGTGTGTCTGTATAGAAGTATGTATTATGTATTTATGTTAATATGTATATATAAATCTATGTATGTATGTATGGGGTTCCTTTCTATGTGTTTTTGCATAATATATATATGCAAAGATATAACTATGTACCCTTGCATATACGCGCATGCATACATAATTATATGCATCACAAGCAATCACTCACTGATAGGCATTATATTCCATAATTTAACACCTACATGGCTAGCACACTCTCAACAAAACAATCATACACACGCAATATAACATACAAACACATAACAGACACACACTCACACACAAGTACATACATACAAAAACAAAGCCATATACTGCAGCAAACGACAACACAGAAATTATATTAGTGTATTAGTGGTTTCGAATCTCTCTTTCTTTCTCTCTTTTTCACCCCCTCCCCCTCTCTCTCTCTCTATATATATATATATATATATATATATGAAAAGATTCAGGATCACGACGGCCGAGCTCCGGCCGTTTCGATAGCTATATATATATATATATATATATATATTGTTATACTTTGGGAGGGTCATGTTGCCAATAAGAAACACACGCACAAGTTGCTTTCACTTCAATTTATTATAATAAATTTATAAATTTAGGAATTTATAAATTTCCGGTTGGTTGGTTGGTTCCACAACCAGATGGTTGTTTATAAATTTATTATAATAAATTGAAGTGAAAGCAACTGGTGCGTGTGTTTCTTATTGGCAACATGACCCTCCCAAAGTATAACAATATCGGTTTCAACACACGTTTTCAGATAAAGAATCTTGCTAAACAAATTCAGAAACGATATATATATATATATATATATATATATATATATATATATATATATATATATATATAACCAAAAGTTAAACAAGGTTCATTGATTAATCAATGAATATAGTTTTACAATAAATTAGAAGCACTCAACGAGAAAAGTTTTCCGGAGTTATTAATATTAATTCGAAATATTAATAAATATAGATATTCAATGTAATCAAAGTATATTTTATTATATATATTTTGGAGGTACTGTTCTGTTTTTTCAGTACGTCCTCATCAGATAAAATATATAAATTGATGTATGACATACCTCAACTGTGCTGATGGTTCAATTCGTGTCTTGGTAGTACATATATATATGGTTGCAGAAGAGTGTTGTTTATATTAGTTGTTACGTTGTAACTTCCTGATGATAAGCAGGTTCTAGCGAAGCAAAGCACTACACGTCAGTAGTTTATCCCATATATTTTTCTAGGGCGGGTAAAATTCCCGAGATCCATGGACGAATTCTCTCCAGCGGTCTCTGTCCCTCATTATCGCTGCCATGTCCTGCGTCTCCAACAGACCAGTGTCTGTCCTTAGGGCATCAACATACGTTAACCTTGGTCTTCCTCTTTCAGAAAGAAAGAAAGATATGAAGTAACCATTACGCTCCAATCTCAGGCATGTAAGTATACTCTCTGCTATTTTATCGCTATAGAGAAAAGTCTCCATGAACACCAAGGACTACAACAGCAACAATTAATCATTTCAAAGATAGAAATTAGTACAACAGCAACATCTCTGGTCAAACACTCCTTACAGAGGATCCCGTCAGAAGCAACCGTCTCCAACTGATCAGGCTGGTTCCCCAAGCCAGACAAGCTAAGCTCATAAATGCTGCTCGGGCTCTACCCCTGAGTCTTCTGTCGGTTGGTTTAGCCCATAAAATATGTCAAGCGGCTCTTTTCCAAGACATTCTAACCACATGTCCATATCATCGAAGCTGCAATCTCTCAATTCGGAGAAATATCAGAGAGTCAATCCAGGTAGACCTGGATTGAAACTCTGATCTCAGAGCTACGCACTGTATCGAGTAACGTTACTCGAAAGACCTCTTTGAAGAACCCCATTTCGGCGGATTGTTTTCGCGAACGTATTCTTTCGGTCATTACCCAAGATTTGTGACACGAGTAAGAGTTGGAACGAATACTGAATTGAACATTGCGAGTTTGGCTTATACACCTACCTCCCTTCTGCTGAATACTGAATGCAGAAGCTGGCGCACTACTGTATCAGCTCCTGCATTTTTGCACAGAATTCAATCTCCTGCTTTTCATCACTAATGACCACGGCCCCGAGATACTTAAACTTCTCTACGTGCTTCAGTGGGACTCTATTTACAGAGTGAACTGTGCAGGCTTCCTTGAGAGGATGATTGTCTCAGTTTTCGAAGCACTGATTTTCGTTCCAGCCATGCAGCATTCATCATTAAACCTATCGAGTGCCAGTCGGACATCACCTTCTGTCGAGTTAAATAACACCATGTCGTCTGCAATTTCCATTCGACAATCATGATATCACTTCCGGCTGTGCATGTCAATTCTGTTCATGTAAATAATTGTTTCTATTTTAGGCACAATGCCAGCAAATACCCAGTACATTACTGGTACTTTATTTTATCGACCCCGCAAGGATGAAAGGCAAAGTTAACCTCGGCGGGATTTATAAACAGGCGTGGTAATAGTACGCACTCTTGGCGGAGTCCGATCCCCCCCTCCCCCACATTGAATGGTTTCAATTTAGCACCATTTATTCGAACACAAATACTCGGGCATTCGTATAGAGACATCAGGACAGCAACAAGCTGACCATCGACTCCATGCTTCTTCAGAATCCTCCACAGCAAGTCCCGAGTAACGCGGTCATATGACGTTTCAGGTTCGACAAATCAAAAATGTACCTCTTGGTAATACTCCCACGATTTCTCGAAGACCTGCAGTAGCTTGAATATTTGGTCACTGAAGACCACACTGTTCCTCAGTTTCGCCTCGACAATCTCCCTGCATCTATTTGCCAGTCACTCAACTTAGACTTTACCGGAGAGAGCAAGGATATCCCTCTGTAATTGGAAGAACCTCTCTTGTTTCCCTTTTTGAAAATTGGAGACAATATATATATATATATATATATATATATATATTATATATTGTTTCTACTTTAGGCACAAGGCCAGCAATTACCCAGTGTATTACTGGTACTTTATTTTATCGACCCTGTAAGGATGAAAGGCAAAGTCAACCTCGGCGGGATTTGAACTCAGATCATAAAGGGACGTAACTATGCTGGAAAGCATGGCGTCCGACCCTCTACCGATACTGCCAATCCACCATATATATATTATATATTATATATATATATATTATATATTATATATATATATATATATATATATATATATATATATATATATATATATATATATATATATATATATATATATATATATATATATATATATATATATATATATATATATATATATATATATATATATATATATATATATATATATATATATATATATATATATATATATATATATATATATATATATATATATATATATATATATATATATATATATATATATATATATATATCAGTTATAAAATATTTACTTGTTGTAACCCAACAATTTTAAATAAAACTTTTGCATATATATATATATATATATATATATATATATATATATATAGGGATAGAGGAGGAGAAGAGTGGTAATCCAGCCCATATCAACGTTGATTTCATCCTTTCGGGACCGACGGATAGAATACTAGTCTTGGCAGGTGGACTGATGGTATATTTTCCAGCTCTCTGCGTTCTGAATTCTGCCCTGAGGTACTTAGGTTGTAGTCTTAATCCGTCGACCTGTTTGACATCCTCATTTTGCTCTTGAGTGCATTTAATAAAGTTCATTCTGTTGCAAGCATTCAGGCCAAATTTCCAGTTTGAAGATACTTTCTCCTTCCTTCACACTAGCTTCGTGGGACTTGAAATGGGCCATGAGTATTGCTATTCTTCCTACTTAAGGAATACAATTTTGTGATACCCTATGTGACTACATGCATCTGTTTGTATGATTATGTATATTTGTATTGATATGTGTGTATTACTGAGTTTGTGACAGCTTGTATTTGTGTGTGTCAGATTGTATTTGTATATGAGTGTTTGTGTGTATATGTGTGGGTATGGTGGTGGGGTGCTTTTGTGCGCGTATGCGAGGCACTGTCTTTTCCTTGTTTGCTCTAATGGTCGACGTTCATTTGTGAATGTTGATTTAGCAAAGAACAGTTATTAAAATGGTGTGAGACGACCAGGCTAGAAAATTGTCACGTGACGAAATACAAAAATAGAAAAAAAGCATACAAAAGCAATAAAAAATAAACGAAGAGAAGTAATTAAAGAAGTGAAGGAATATATAAATAGGGATTCGAAAAGGATTAGAGATTGAAAATATGCTGAGGAAAAAACATGTAAAAACGAAATAAAACGATACAAAAATAAAAAGAACACACGAAAAGCCCGTTAAAATGTCGCAAAGTGGATTTCCATCTGAATTAAGAGGATTATCTTGAAAGGATGAACAGATGAGATTAAATAGATAAAGATAACTTTCTTTTATTTCTTTTTCTTGTCTTATTTTAATAACAATACTTCACACCTAACGTGTAAACTGAACTCTCCTCTACCTTTTTGTATGGTCTTAACCTCAACAAACATCCTGCTTCTACTAAAACACTAAATCAAACGTTTTGTCAAATGTGCTACTGAAGGTTCCCTTTATGTGTCGACTTAACCTGCTAAAAATAGCAACTAACTCTCTCTCTCTCTCTCTCTCTCTCTCTCTCTCTCTCTCTCTCTTTCTCTTTCTCACTTTGTCTCTCTCTCTCTCAAACATCTCTGAAATAGAAGACACGTTGTATAATGCAGTGTAATGAAGCCATAGAACCATCAGGCTTGTGACGCTTTTGAGCATAGGTCAGCTCGGTTAGTGTTGACTTGGGGGTAAATAGCAACAACAACAATAACAAGATTTGGTCAAATCATCTGCAACCCTTTTTCCCCACCCTGCCGATCTTTGTCTAGATTTTTCTCTACAGAGAACGAACATAACATCAAACTCATCATCACCCAGAACGAACTCACCAGACTGCATGAGGTGGAAGATGAAGGCTTTGGTCACAATACCTCCACTTTATGTGGACCTATAATGAAGGACGTTCCATATGTGACTATCACATATCATTTTTATTAGCCCAACGATATGTCTGGATATATGCATGCTTTTGTTTAGCCCCAGTTCATCCTTTAATCAGACAGATCTATAACCAGAGTTGTTCCATCCGCGACTATCCTCTCCTTTATAGAGACATAATGTATCAAGGACGACATTATCTAAGGTAATCATCCTATTTTGGGGCAGTGGTGTATGATTTGAGAAAGATATGGATGTTATTTCTGTAAAGTCACGTGACCTCATAGAACCCACATTTAGCTTTATTGTTCAGCCCTAAGTGAGCCATGATGAAAAAGCTTGTGACGAAAACAGTTCTAGCCGTGATAAATCCTATTTTTTCTTCTGGCATATTGTGTTTAGAACTATACTTACGATTACATCATAATGATCGTCATTTCTCTTCAGAGCCAGAAAATACGTTTGCACCCCCTAATTACTAAACCTATATAAAATTCAGGGGAGATTCATAAGGATTACATCTAAGATGGTACTACTGCAAATTATACAGACATCTAAATAAAGATATATAGTAACCATTACGTTCTAATCTCTATAAAAATACTCTCTGTTATTTTTAGCGTTATTGAAGTTGCTTCTGTTCTTCAGGACTGCTAACCTCGTTCCATCTTCACTCCAGAGGTTCTGACTCATACGTCACTCCTTCCTCCCTCAGACCCCTTCTAACCTCTACGTGCAGTCCTTCCTCCCCTTTCTTTCCATATTTTTCCTGCAACCCTTCACTTCTAATTGTTGAGGGGAATTATTAACGACACCATGCTCGTCGGTTTCAGGGGATCTGTAAAGACCTTGGTAACATCTCTTTGCTCTGATAAAAAGCCCCTAAACATGATATGAGAAAATACGATAGATTGTGGTTTTAAGGACATTTGGCTGTGTTTTCCAGCAGATCTAATAACCCTATTAAAACTCCCTAACAGGCTTAAAAATGAAAACATTTCAAGTGGAGATGAGTGATATAAAAGCAATCGTTAGTGCTGGTTCCTTTTAGGTGCCAACGGGTGCTAAATGTGAAGGTGGGTGAGTCATGCTGATGTGTTTATTATTATTATCGTCGATAAAAATCAACTAGCCAATCTCTTCGGAAGAACTTTCGGGCCGGGGCAACTTCCAGAAATCCCTGGCCTGGCAGAGCTACCGAGGAGCTTTGCCAGTTCGGGATAAACTCTACAGGCATGGAGGTGCCGTCAGCCGGGCATGTCCGAGATGCGCGCAGGGCGACGAAACTGTCCTGCACGCACTCGTCCAGTGTCCGAGCATTGCTGACTTGTGGGTTTATGTCGAACACCTGCTGTCGCGTGTAGGACGGATCCGGCTATCAGCTGAGTCCATCGTGAGGATTGCCCCGCCCTCTTCCTTTAGCCGGGAAGGGCAGGCAGTTTTTATCTGTCTGGTGGCCATGGCGAAAGAGATAGTATGGTGGACACGTTTGAAAGGGCTGAAGACGAGCACTTACCTCTTCGGTGATGCCCTGATTAACTTTTTCAAATTTCATTTGAAAAGGAAAATCAGGGTAGAAAGGGAAGTGCTCTTTTCCCAGCATTTTGTTGAAAGATGGGTGAGAGAGGCAAGAATGGCTCGAGTGAATGGGCCTACTCTGAGTATGTGTCTGTAAATTAAAGGTGGAAAACTGGGAGAGGGCACTTGCCC
>OZ024741.1:207882489-207902489 GCA_964016885.1 Eledone cirrhosa | reverse complement strand
GAAGTGGTTATCCATAGATTGCTTATCAACATTAATATTGATATTAATATTATAATTATAATTACTATTGTTATTACCATTTTTCACTTTTAAGTTTAATTTTCTCCAGAAAAAAGTTCTGAAATATTACCCTCCTGTGGATCTGACTGAAAAAGAAAAAAAGTTCTTTGAGAATAAAAATATAAACAAAACAAAGGAATATTAAGGCAAAACAAGAAACAAAAATACATAAAAGTCAACAAGAACAACATCGACAACGGAATCAACAATGTCAATTTAATATGGCAATGAACGAGCATAAAGGAATAAATAAATAAATGAAAAACTGTCAAATTGCGTGAGATCCTTCCTTTTTGTGAGATCACCGCAGGGCTTGGTACTTTAAAACAGCCGCATTCAGAGAACTTGAATAAATTCGTAGTTTAAACAGCGAACTGAAATTATCGTCAAGCTGATGTTGTTTTCGGAAGAAGCCCCCCGTAACATGTAATAATTGCGAAAGAAGAACAGCAAGAAGAAAAAGAGCGATACATAAAAGAGGGTGAAAAAGAAAGACAGGCGGGGAGGGGGGATTTTATTGGCGATGAGGCGGAAGGGGAGCGGTCAAATAATGATCATGATAGGACAGAGACTGCACTGGAAGCAAATTTGAACTGACACTGGCATAATTACATCCACGTCATAGAATTATCTCATCTCCATACACAACGATAAGACATGATAATGATGATGATGATTAATATGGATACGAGGATGCTGGTTACCATAATGGTAATAATGATTATGATGATTATGATGATAATGATAATGACCATGGCGATGATGATGGTTCTTATATTCTCTTTATCTCGCCGTCTCCAAAATCAAACAGAAAAGGAAAATAAAAATAAACAATTAATATATATATATTTATATATATATATATATATATATATATATATATATATATATATATATATATATATATATATATATATATTTATATATATATATATATATATTATATATATATATATATATATATATATAATATATGTATATGTATATATATATATATATATATATATATATATATATATATATATATATATATATATGCACAAACATATATATATATATATATACACACACACACACATACACATATATATAATTTAAAATAAAAAAGAACATTTTTGGCCGAACCGGAAATGGTTCTCAAACTCATTTGTGCAATATTTCTACTCAGGTTATTTAAAGTCTCATTCAACGTCTCATTCACCGAATTCTGGATATCATTTGAGAAATATGATGTAGTGTCATGCCGATCGATAAGTGAGTGCTACATATCACTCTCACTCAATAAATCATAGCATCATCTAGTTTTTTTTTTTGTTGTTTTTACTCTATGATTTCAGTATTTCAACTCACACACGATAAAAGAATCTCAGCAGACAGACTACCTCTCACTAAAACGTTTAAAACTCCACGTGAAAAACCTGACACATTATTCAAAATACTCAACAAACTCAAAAGATGAGTATGGTATCTCACTAAGTCTCATTGAATGAGTAAAGCAGCTCAAGTGACGTACAAGTACTCCTTCGATCTACAGTTTAAACACATGAACAAATTATGTGAAAGACTCAACTCAAAGTTCAATTTGAAATTATGTCCCATTCAAATGTACAGAATTTAACTGAAATACTCGTAAATTTATTTTAAGTAAACTCGGTGAAAATATATTGAACCGGTTTACGGGAATAACTAATGCAGAGAAAAGTATATGGAGAGAAGTGTGTGAGAGAAAGAAAGATGCGAGGAATGGAAGAAGAAACAGTGTATGTATACATCTAATTATGGAATGAATATATATACATGCACACATACACAAACACAAACACACACACACACACACGTACACACACACACACATATATATATATATATATATGTATATAAGATTGAGTAGTATATGCGTATATAATTAGATGTATTCATATAATTGTGTGGGTGTGAATGTGTATATATATATATGTGAATATATATATATATAAAAGAGAGATAAACACAGATATATACGTATATGTGTTCCAATCTGGTCCCTTACGATTTGAACACATATATGTATATATCTGTGTTTATCACTCTTTTATATTCAATTATATTATACGGCCCAGAAAATCTTTTTCCTTGAGCTATTTAATTGTAAGAGATTATTTTGAGTTTCTAACTCAATATATACCTTTAAATATATATATATATATACTATATATATATATACTATATATATATATATATATATATATATATATATATATATATATATATATATATACTATCCAGGAAGCTCCAACCGTTAGGGTTGTCTTTTTTCCGGGTATGTCAATATTTATTTATAAAACAAATCTGTATTTTATCTGATGAAAGCGCACCATAATTTGCCTTGGTTGCCCTTGAAATATGTATAATAAAATAAATATGGTTTTATAAATATAGTTTCCATTTATTAATATATTATATATATATATATATATATATATATGTGTGTGTGTGTGTGTGTTTTCGTTCACACACACAAAGCCCTCAATACACACGTGTGTTTGATATGTTTAGTCTGATATAATTGTAACTGTAATAAGAGTCGTTTGGTAAAGGTTTCGTGTGGTTTACTATTATGTATTTACACACACACACATACACGCACATATATATATTCATAGACACACACACACACATATATATATGTATATATATACATATATGTGTGTGTGTGTGCCTGTGTGTCTGTGTGTGTTGTTCCCTACTTATATATATATATATATATTTGTATCTATCGGGAATAACTTTTTAAAACATGATTGTGCTCCAGAATGGTCACTTGTATTAGGTTATTCTCCTATTTCCGTATCGGCCAAACAATGTGACACTTTCTTATTTATACAGCACCTGACAAATATTATATAAGATTCCATACAAACACAGCAAACAACTTAGGAGGCTTTATTAAGATGTGAATATAAACCAAAATTTAACACACTGACACAGGAGATATTAAACTAGTTATAATAACTTCCATGCATCAACTGCTGATTTCCTATTATTAACATAATCCATTAAGATGTGACCAATAGACCAATAGTATAACCATTCTGATTCTGAAGAGGGGGTTATGAATACCACGAAACGTTCATACACACTTGGGTTAAGGAAGTATAGTTCTTCAAATTGAGCAAAAGAACCAATTGGGAAATAGGAAACATTCTGATTAGGAATCATCAACCTGGAACACAATCATGCTTTCAATATGTGTGTGTATGTGTATATATATAATATATACATACATATATGCATATATATATATATATATATATATATATATATATATATATATATATATAACAAGTAAATCAGACAAAGTTGGAATTCCTCTTATTAATATAATCTTCTATACACAATCATAAACACGGGTGTGTATGATTGTGTATAGAAGATTATATTAATAAGAGGAATTCCAACTTTGTCTGATTTACTCGTTTTATTATAAATGTTAAAGGATTGTAAATAAAACGAGTAAATCAGACAAAGTTGGAATTCCTCTTATTAATATATATATATATATATATATATATATATATATATATATATATATATATATATATATATATATATATATATATATATATATATATATATATTTCTAAATACATATGTGTTAATGTGTGTATGTGAGTGTGTACGATCCATTTGAAGAAGACGGCATGCTATATTACGGAATCTGCTCTGCCAAATATTTTGAAAGTTTTTTTTTAAAACAATTTTACAATTGATTCTAAAATGAAAGAATAGAATTGAAAATTAAAAAAAGAACTGATTTGTTTTATATGAACACTGGTTTAATTTTTATGAACTCCAAAACAGAATCATTGTAATATCAATAACACATGATCGTTGTAATGCTCAAACAGGGCTGACCTGGGGTTAAAAAACGTTATCAACCACATAACAGCAGTATAATAAACACTGGAAACAATCTCAACCAGAAATTTCACTTATACATTTCATTTCTGGCGAATTTTCATGATATATATATATAAAGGGTGTCCCCCAAAAATATACACTCACTTGAACAGCATTCTCATAAAAGTATATACATTTTTGGGGACACTGTGTATGTATACATATATATATATTTATTTATATGTGTGTCTATAAAATGTATGTATGCATAATTTTTATGGATGTCTAATTACATACACATGTGTAAGCAAATTTGTGTACACATTCACAGATGCACTCTCACACACACATGCACATACATACACAATTATATATGTATATATATATATGTGTGTGTGTATATATATATATGCATAACACACACACACACACACACACACACACACACACACACACACACACACACACACACACACACATATATATATATATATATATATATATATATATATATATATATATATATATATATATATATATAAATATATTGTATACATATACATAAACACACAAACAACAATCAGCTTGTATACGTAATATGTATGTAAACATACATTAACACATTTGCATACATGTATATACAACTTAACTTAAATATGCTGCATCATTTACAGAAAAATCGAAATATTTGCTTTGTGTCTGTATATTATATGTATATAGTTATGTATATTAATTAAAATATTTATGTATATTGACTGGATATATATATATATTGAATGAAGTTTTTGTTCGTTAATATCTTCTGTTATCGTTTATTATTTCATTATTGTTGTTGTTGATGTTATTTTTATTATTATTGGTAATTTTTTAATTATATTTCGTTATTTACATTGTCAACATTTTTCTTGATTCAAGAAATACACAGAGTTTCCCAAAAAATGTATACACACTTCAACAGCTTTCTAATAAATATTGCTTGAACAGGAAATCAAAGTGGATATACGTTTTGCGGGGACACCCTGTGTATATATATATATATATATATATGTGTGTGTGTGTGTGTGTGTGTGTGTGGAGAGAGAGATAGATAGAGAGAGAGAGATAGATAGATAGATAGAGAGAGAGAGAGAGAGTACACCAATTTCACAATAATACATATGTAAGTTTCCTTTCCTCTAAGGTAGTCATTCGAAAATATGCAAAAAACATTTTCAAGGTTTACAAATGCCCTGTGAGAATAACCTAACCCTATTTACAGATCTTAGGATTGATATTTTCAGGAACGAATCTATGTCTATCCTTATAAGTAAACAGCCATATGTATTTACAGTAAGTGGTTTTGTATCATTCCAGTTGTATCAATTTGAAATGGGACTCTTTACCTGCTATAATCCCTTTAATTTAAATGCTAATTCGGTGGAATGTCGTAGCTTTTTAGCTCACTTCTACATGTTTGTAATCATTTGTTAATGCTCTTTTGATAATTAATACTCTATTGTCAGTTATGACATGTATACATATTTGAAAATTAGTTTCAAACTTATGGTGATCTGTGTACATTATAAATTTCTATAGTATATTTTCATTTTGCAATTTTCTAAGAAAGATGGAAGATGTTCACACGTGTACTATAGTGACTTTCCTCGAATTCCCGGAAACTGAGTCACCATATGTAAAGCAGTTTTGTTATGTTATTATGTCTCCATATATGTTTAATAGGACCTACTCTAGGAAATAACTTTTATTCAAACAGATTTCTAAGATTATCCAATGTGTTTATTTTAAAGACGGCAATGTGTGATTTGAGAGAGATTTGGCTACAACATAGCCTCCTACAGATAAAGATGGTATGTTTCACAGATTCCCGCGACACAACCGGGACATATATATGAGTGTATGTGTATGCATGTATTTGTATTGATAGGTGTGTGAAATGGTAGAGATTTAGATGTAAGCATTGGTCTCTGTTTAAGGCATATATATACATGCATATACTCTTATAAAAATATGTGTATTTTTATATGCGACCCGGTATGGTCGCAATATAAAGACTGTATATACATGCATATAAGTATGTAACAATATGTGTATATATATACATACATAATACATACACTTATATGTGTGTGTCTGTGCGTATGTTTGTGTGTGTGTATATGCGTGTGTTTGAGTGTGTGTCTGTGTATTTGTTAGTGTGGGTATTTGTGTGTCGATGTGTATGTGCGTGTATCTGTGTATGTGCCAGTGTGGATATGTTTTTGTATGTGACGGTGTGTGTCTCTGTGTGTATGTACACAAAACTCCTACATACATAGTTTACATAGACAAATGAAGAGTTCTTCCTCCTTCTTACAAAACTTCTCAGGAATTCTCAAGTGATTCTTCTAATCTACTTGTAATTAAATTGTAGAAGATCAATGACGTCACAGTAGCATAGATGCCATCTTGAGTACCACCCCTACACCCTTCCCTATACTCCTTCTCACCCTCCTTTACACCTATAGTGTAACCTATATTTGTTAATTGTTCTGTGATATAAAAGTATACAAGGTCATTGACGTTTAAATGCCGATGAAAAAATAATATATAGAGAGACAGACCTAAAGAAAGAGAGAGAGTTCAAGACAGAACGAGAGAGTAAGAGAGAAGTTGTAATGTGCGTGTGAGAGAGAATGGAAAAAACAAATATCTTTAAAGATTTTATTATCCTTATATATATATATATAATATATACGATATTATCTATCTATGTCTATATATATATATAGGCTCTGATACCATCAACACCAAAAACATAGAGCTGGCATTTCTAAGAACTGACTAACTGCCTGGTGAGGTCATAGCCATTCAATGGCTATCATCGAAATATATATAGCAATAAATAAAGGATTATGAGTTCATGCAATTGACTTATGTTTCGTCACTATATATATATATATATATATATATATATATATATATATAGAGAGAGAGAGAGAGAGCCATTTCTATATTAAACATATATATATATGTATGAACATAATTGATTCTGTGAGTATACAGGTGAAGCACGAGCATAACAAGACTCATCACAGCTATATAAAGAATATACAGTGTCCGCAAAAAAATCTATTCCAAATTTGATTACCTGCATAGGCAATATTTATTAGAATGCTGTTGAAGTGTGTGTACATTTTTGGGGGACACCCTGTAAATATATATGGTTGCTCTATCTGCTAAGTATCGCAGCCAAATTTCTTTGAATTTCGCAACTACATTTTATAATGTAGACCTAAGAGGTTGAGAAGACTGGATTGTTACGTGTGGAATGCCTTGGATGTCTTTTCGATCAAAGTTCACCTGAATGCACTACATCAAATTGCTCATGAGATGGCTGGCATATATATATGAATATATATATATGTATATATGCATATATATATATATATATATATATATATATATATATATATATATATATATATATATATATATATATATATATATATGTATATACATGTGAGTGTGTGTATGTATATATATATGTATATATATACATGTGTGTGTGTGTATGTATATATATATGTATATATATATATATATATATATATATATATATATATATATATATATATATATATATATATATATATATATATATGTGTGTGTGTATATATGTATGTATGTATATATATATATAAATATATACGTATATGTATATGTATGTATATATAAATGTAATAGAATGAAACGAAATTTCATTTCTCACTCTTAGTATGGCACTTACTTAAATGTAAGTATGTATGTATGTATACGTACATACATATATGTATACAGACGTACAGTAGTATGTATATATATACATACATGCACACATATATATATGCACGTATCGGTTTACCGAACATTTATTATAATGATCGGTTTGTTTGTAAACAAACAAACAGCCCGAATTACGCCGTACAGTGTTTAGGCAACCAACTCACCTTTTTGTTCAACACTGACACAGGAACGATGTACTAGTTTCATGCTTATTGGCTATCGTCAGCATCGTATACCTTCCTGCCAGATGGCTGAACGTCTGTAAGTATATACTTTCCTTATGCATATTAACGGCTGAGCAACCTCATTTGCATATCGAGTGAGTTCAGTCGGCCGAGCACACCGAAAACGATAAATGGAATAGAATGAAACAAAATTTCATTTCTCACTCTTAGTACGGCACTTACTTAAATTGTTTACAAACAAAGAAACCGAGCATTATAATAAATGTTCAGTAAACCGATACGTGCATATATATTATGTGCATGTATGTATATATATACATATTACTGTACGTCTGTATACATATATGTATGTACGTATACATACATATGTATATATATATATAAATATATACGTATATGTATATGTATGTATATACATATATAAATATATATATATATATAGGTATATATATATATATATATGTGTATGTAAATATATATGTATATATATATATATATTGTTATACTTTAGGAGGTCTCATGTTGCCAATAAGAAACACATGCACCAGTAGCTTTCACTATAATTTATTATAAATTAAATTTATAAATTTAAGAATTTATAAATTTCTGATTGGTTGGTTGGTTCCAAAACCGGACGGTTGTTCATATATTGTCAAAATTCTTTCGTCACACATTCTGTGACCTCTTCAGTGACTGGGGATTCTTTTCTTTGTTTTTGTGCCTCTCCTATCGGTTTCAACACACGTTTTCAGATAAAGAAATTCAGAAACGAAATATATATATATGTGTGTGTGTGTGTGTCTGATGGTAGCTAAGATGCTTCCATAGGAGGTATGCCGGTTGAGCATTCTATGCTCCTACAGAGCAGAGTATGTTAGAATAGAAAACGAAAAATCAGTGATGCATCTGAACTCAATTTATTGTGTGTTACAATTGTTTCGCCAGCGGACAGCTCGAGACGCGATCATTGTGTGGATCTCTCTGATTCTGGATCCGCAGGCTCGACGGACACTTCTAAAGATTTCGGAGCAAATTTTTTCACTGGGGTATTAGTCACAAAAACTTCATCCTCTTCGTGCCACCTGTTATTGGCCACTAGGTGTCTACGTCCACAAGTATCGCTTGGCTGACCACCGTACCTGCCACACTTCAATGAATTACTGCTGGGTTTGGTAGTTCACACGTCCACGCGCGCACTCACACACACACACACACATAGATAACGACAGTCGTACGCATAGACTCCCGCTATACACACACATTTAAGGTGAACATATAATCATTTAAGGTGAACATATACATCTTCGCCGCGTTAGTTTTGGCCATGTAGTAGGCCATGTTAGGTGCTGCGGAGACGGAAAACTTCACCGTGTGGCGGTTGAAAATCTTGTGGTATCTGTTCGACGGCGGGAAGCACTCGTCCAACGCTCGGAAAAAGAGGCCTGATACATTGCTGCATACATGCTTAGAATACGGCGCGTTAAACCATGTAACGGCCTTAGATCTTGTTTTGTTCTTTCATGTGTGTGTAGTAGTGTGAATGTGTTTTGGGTCAGGTGTCGTGATTAAATGATTGGAATTTTACCTTGCCTTCGGATTTCATTTTGATACTTATACTCTGTTTTACATCATCTAGCTGTTCTCTTGAATGGAATTGGAGATATACTAAAGCGTGGAGAACTTAATATTGCTAACATAAATTTATTGGACCATTTTGCACCTTACTATATATATATATATATATATATAACATAATATATATAATATTATATATATATGTGTGTATATATATAATATATATATATATAAGAATATATATATATATATATACATATATATATAATATAATATATATATATAAAGAATGTATGTATATAGTGTATTTGGTAATATACAGTATGTTTAATTAAAAACATTTGAAGACCGCGCTATCATTTTAATGTAGTGACTATGTCACTTACTTCTTTTTTCAGCAAAGGAAGGGAAAGAAGCTGACAGATTCTGTTTCACACTGTTGGTGTTCCTCAGAGCAACGTACTTGCCGACCTCTACCGAAAATTATAGAGGCTGGATTCTTATAGAATTCCAGTAATAATCAGGAACTGATTATACAGAGCGATTGCCGGTCCAGCAAAAATTCAAAATTAGGATTGGTGCTCTGAAATAGCGATGTATACATGAATGTATGTATAGTATATACCGTATGTTTAATTAAAAAAATATACTATACATACATTCATGTATTCATCGCTATTTCATAGATCCTAATCTCTCTCTCTCTCTCTCTCTCTCTCTCTATATATATATATATATATATATATATATATATATATATATATATATATATATATATATATATATATATATATATATATATATATATATCATATTAATTCTGGTTTAAAAAGGGAAGAAAAAAAAATCAATAAGGTGAGCAGCGTTTATTCATTTGAATATATTTGTTTGTTTGTTTGTACGTATGTATGTATTATAGATAAATGTACATGTATGTGTGTATATAATTATGTGTGCATGGTACATATCTGTATGCATGCATATGTCTATAACACTCGTTATAAACACTATATTGTTTAGAATTAATGTCTCTGTGTACACAGTTGGTAAGTCTGGGAATTCTTGTCTAGTAGCTTTCTCTGGTAAACTACTCTTTACAGAAATCGTAATTATGGTCAGAACAGATGCTAGTTGAAAGGCATTAGAAGTGTTGTTGGCCACTCTTGGAATGAAGTGTTGAGAAGAAGGTGAGTGGTGAATGTTGAGTAAAAGGAGGTAATTGTTAGAAAAGCTTTTGGTATGAAGCTAGATAAAAGGGACAATTGAAGAGAGAGAGAGGGAGAGAGAGGGGGAGAAAGAGAGAGGGAGAGCGAGAGAGAATGTGTGTGTTTGTGAGAATGGAAAAGAGGGAATGTATGTGTGTGAGAGAGAGAGAGTGTGTGTGTGTGTATGTTTGGGAGAATGGAAAAGAGGGAATGTATGTGTGAGATAGATAGATAGAGAGAGAGGAAAGGGTGTGAGAGAGAAATTGTTTGTGTGTGTGTAAATGTACGTTTGTGCTTGAGTCTGAGTATGAGTGAGTGTATGAGATTGGAAGACGGCGTGTGAATGTGTAGGAAAATAAGATAAGGAGAAAAGCACAAAGTGATGTGTCAGTGAGTAGGTTAATGAAAAGAAAGAGAACAGGAAAGGAAAAGAAAATGTTTAGAGAGAGAGGGGGATTGCTAGTGAGGGAGAAAAAGGAAATATATAGGAGAGACTAAAGAGATTAAGAGAGACAAATTAAAGATCGGAGAGAGTAAGCGATAGGGTTATTGGTGTTACTGACTGAACAGACCTCACAATGCTTCCAGCCGTGACCATCCTGTATTTTTGTATAACGAGAATAAATTTTGGAATAATATTATAATAATATTATTAATATTCGATTTGTAAAACACATGCTGTTATGAGGCTGTTTGCATGCAAACGAATACATATACATGCATCAATGTATGCAGCCACAGGATTATTAAAAAGACTTAATTTTCGATAAGAGAGACAGTATAAATAGGGAAAAACTCGAGTTTTCCCTATTTATATTGGTTCTGTTATCGGAAATTTAGTCTTGTCGGATTATCCTGTTACTACAGGTCAAGCTCCAGAATAACAAGGCTCACTCACTACTTGGCCATAATACACACACATATATATATATACATATATTCTCGAGTATATATGTATATATGAGAAAACTCGTTAGGACAGCCGTTAAAACACCTAAATGCTTAAAGACAGTGAAGGTTCAAATGCCTCAGGACGGTGATCAGCGGCGAGTGGTCAACAGAGAGACAATCCACAAGGTAGGTGACAAGCAGATCAAATATATAAATAAAAGATTGAAAGAGGAGGAGGACAAGAAGAAGTACGCTGGCGCACAGAAGTGACAAGAAGCTCTCGCTTCGTCTCGATCACAGATAACATTGTTTTTACTTTATATATATATATATATATTAATTTATAAATATTAACAAAATAGATATTCTTGTCATCAAGTATATTTTATTATACATATTTCAGAGGTACTGAGTTAATTTCAACAGTACGTGCTCATCAGATAAAATAAGATGATGCATGACATACATAGTAGATGGTTAAAATTCAGTCATGGTAGTGAGTAATATATGACAAAACTCAATATTAATATACCTTAATATTGAGAACATGAGAAAAATATATAATACATACAATAGAGAGGGTACGTGTGAGACAGCTTAAAAAATACTTGGCATCAATATAACTGTTAAAAAACAGGACGGTAAATACGGCATATTGGTATTAATAATTTAGCATTAAATATATATATATATATATATATTGCCACGAAAGAAGCCTGAAACAATCGCGGAAGATATCTACGATTCCGCGAATATGCGGTGGTTTCCACGAACAATTATTAGTTAGGTTCTAAGGAAAATTCCGCGAATGTATATATATATATATATGTCCAGAAATAGCCGTCGAAATGGCTTGAGCTCTGCCGTCGGGGTCATACTTTTTCCTATTACCAACTCCACTAGCCTAAGTATTGAGTACTCATGTGCGTTATGGTCCATCTGATTCCTTACCACAACTCCTTCGTTATATATATATATATATATATATATATATATAAAGTGTACAAGTTCAAACTATATCTCATTCAATGAGTAAATGTGAGCCAACGGAATTACAAATAATACTAACTATAACCTCGTCAATATATCCAAAAGTCAGAAGGTTCATTTGTCCAGTGCTTATCCCGGTTTCATGGCGTGAAGCGACTGAGAGTACATAACTCCCTCCTGGACAGGACGCCAGTCCATCGCAGGGTTTAGGTATATGAGCTTACCTTACCAGTAAAATGTTTACAACATCGCCCCCATACCTGCAATAGACACGACTTACGCTGCTACTGCTACTACTACTACGAATAATAATAATGTTCACCGGAGCCTACATATTGAGGACAGTACAAAAAGACAGGGACAGAATAATAATCATCATTATTATAACATCACCAACACAACCCACAACGGAAATGACCACAACTATATTATAACTAGACCTGAAAAATGCGCAAGCTCAAAAGAGCCACAGAATGTTATAATAAACCTTCAAAAGTGCGGGACTAGAGTTGTTGCTCAAAAATATTGTAATCATTATCTATAGTACACTCTGTGGCATCCTTTTATAAAAAAAAGAGACTCATAACGAACTCAAGACGACACGATAGTTATTTAAGCTAATGTCCAATATCTCATATTAGATGTTTAGTAATGATTAATACGAAATGCACTTAAACCGAATTCTATATTATAAATTCACTTAAATAATTATCGTGACGTCTTGAGTTCGTTATGAGTATTTTTTTATAAAAGGATGCCACAGAGTGTACGATAGATAATGATTACAATATTTTTTAGCAACAACTCTAGTCCCACACTTTTGAAGGTTTATTATAACATTCTGTGGCTCTTTTGAGCTTGCGCATTTTTCAGGTCTAGTTTAATATATTTTTAAGGCAACGCTTGTAATAACTCTAGTTAAACATGATATATATTAATAATAAAATATCGTTGTAATGTAATTAGATTATATAATTGTTATTTTATAAATGATCTTAAAAATATTATTGTAAGACGTATAAAAATATTTTCAGACTTTTAATAGTTAATATAAATTTAATAAATCATATATAAATTAACAATATAACTTACCAAAACGAAAAAAATATTTTGATGATAAACGACGAAATACAGGAGGAAAGCGAAACGATAAATATACGTGCAAACAAAGTGGAGGATGCTTTTGAGCAACAATTACTCTCGTTGATTAGCCAATAAGACGATGAAATTAGCCAATAAGACGAGACATTACAAAAGATGTTTTGGAGGGATCACCACGGCCAGCGATACCCCTTGAAATCTTTATTCACAAGCTACGCATGTATGTCACAATGTCAATGTCAGAACACGCAGACTCAAAACATTCTGTTGTTAGTCACTGCGTGTCTAACAGATTTTACTACTAGCCAATCAAAGCTGGTAAAAAATTAACATAAATACTTCCCTCAATTTTCATGTATTTTCTCCCAAGATAAAGTTGTTTACAATGATGGTGATAATGATACGCTGGTGATGGTGATGGTAGTAATGAGTTCGGTGGTGATGATGGTGATAATGATTTCTTTCTAATAATAATAATAATGATGGTGTCATGAAAAAACACTGGTACTTGCGCAACCTAATAATCGCTACCTCATATTTTAAATCAATTTTGTTTTCCCCCTGCATGATTATGTTAAATTAATTGAAGCATTAAACGAAAGGAGAAAAAAGTAATAATGAAGGAACTCAAGCACGATCTCATGGAAAATTAATCAACGATAGTTAGATACGATCAAAGAATAAAGCAATATCATCAAAATAGACTATTCAGTGTAGACCAAAAGAGATTTTACCGAGAAATAAATGGAGGTTGTACAAATGAATCAATTATACCGGATAACATTGAAAGTCAAAAGTAAAGAGAAGGAGCACAAGAAGAACTTAAACAAACGAGAGTTTGTCCACGACAGGCAGAACTAGTCATTTCAGCTAGGGACATGAAGGAAACCAGAAAAAAGATGAGCAACTGGAACTCTCTGGGACTAGAGGGAATTCAAGACTACTGGATCAAAAGATTTAATAAATGCCATGAACGAATAACTGAACACCTAAACACATGCTAAATGCTGATCAATTGATACTGGAGTGGCTAACAAAGAAGAGGACAGTTTTGTACTTAAAAAGATATCACTAAAGAGAACGCGGTAGACAACTACAGACCGATAACATGCTTATCACTTATGTGGAAATTATTGACTGGATTAATTGCAGAATCAATGTACGGGCATCTTGAAGGAAATGGAGTTTTGCCAGATGAGCAGAAAGGGTGCAAGCGTAAGTGCCAGCTTTTGTTAGATAAAACTATGCTTAAAGATAGCAAGGGGAGGAAAACCAACTTGACCATGGCGTGGATCGATTATCGCAAAGCCTATGACATGATTCCGCACTCTTGAAATATGGAATGTGGTAACTTATCAAATATTGAACGATTCTTAAGGAAAAGTAGGAGAGAGTGAAAGACTGAAATGATAGCTTTTGGAAGAGATTTGGGAACGATAGAAATCAAGAAAGGTATAGTCCAAGGAGACTGCCTGTCACCACTGATGTTTGTGCTGTGCATGATACCACTGGCAATGATATTGAGAAAAGTTGAGGCTGAGTATGAATTCAAACGTCACCAGCAAAAAAATCAACCACTTATTATTCATGAACGACCTCAAACATTATGGTATAAATGAATCCCAGCTTGGTTCTCTCGTTGATACGGTATATACATTTAGTGCTGACATCAGAATGGAGCTCGGATTTAAAGATTAAAAACATTGAGGGGTTTGTGCTACCATCAAGAAAGGTTATGAAGCAAATAGAAGAGGGGAGGTTATAAGGAAGTTGATAAGATAATACAGGAGGAAATGAAAGAAAACATTAAAGTGGAATACATGTGAAAACTGAGAATTATTCTTAAATCGAAACTGAATGGACGTACCACTCCTTAGATATGGGACAGAAGTGATCATGTGGACTGTGGAAGAGCTAAACAGTTTATATCGAAAGACAAGAAAGATATTGACTAGATATGTGATGTTTCACCCAAAGAGCAACACAGACAGATTATATATACCAAGAAAAAGAGGAAGAAGAGGACTGATGGGGTGAGATGACAGCATTAGAATAGAAGAAATATAATATGGCATGTTACATAACAAATTCTAGAGAACCGCTGTTGCTGGAAGTAAGAAGGTTAAGGCTGTGCAAAATAGAAGATTGCATAGGAAAAAACCCCCAAAAAACAGTGCAAGCATTTGAAGATGGATGAAACTGAAAGTAGAAGAATAGAAAAAAAGAATGTATGGACAATTCTATAGAGATGTTGAAGTTAGGACAGACAGACACAAAAAGGTGGTTATGGATGGCTAAAATTGATCTAAAACCGGAAACCGAAGCCTTAATCTGTGCTGGTAAATAACAAGTACTAAGAACTAGCTACATCAAGCAAGGATAAACCACACTGCAGAAAGTGATGTGTAAAATTTGTAGCATGAATGGATAAACTGTATTACATATTACCTGTCAATGCGCACCACTAGCTCAAAGAGAATATAAGAGACGTCACGACAACATACCAAAGATAGGCCATTGGGCACTTTGTGGCAAATATGTACTTGACAGCAGCAAAATGGTACGAACACTGAGGGTGTTTTCGAAAATATTGATGCAAATATCTTGTGGGACTTTTTGATACAGTGTGACCATGGTATTGAGCATAGGAGACCAGACATTGTATTAATTGAGAAAGAAAGCAAAGAGTGTTGGATCATAGGTATTGTTTGTCCAAGTGATAACACAGTATGTGATAAAGAAGGAAAAAAGGATAGATATGACGGTTAGGCAATTTTGATCACTGAAAAAGGTGGTGGTAATACCAATAATAGTTGGAGTCTTGGGAATAATGAGTAAAGATTGTGAGAAGTACATTAAACAATCTAGCAGAAAAACCACCCTTCGAGTGGTTTTCTGCTAGCATGTGTATTGTGCATATTGATATTATACGCAAATATATGTACATATAGATATGATAAATCAAATGAAATCGTAATTGACAATATGTACAGAAATTGAACGAAGTCTGAGTTACACTCTCTTATGTAATCAGTAAAGTAATCCATGATACATTAAAAAAAGACGATATTATATATAAACTGCATTAGGAGAAAATTAGTGACGGAAATATATGAATGTTTATATAAGCGATCGCTAACGGGAAGTGTTGACATTTGAAAATTATAAAGAAGTGAATCTTAAAATAAGCAACAAAATTATTTATATTTAATCAAGAATTACGAAATTTAGTAGATAAATTATGTAATATTCATTTATTATTTATTCAAAGTAATATTGAGTTTTCAAATCCCGCCGAGGTTAACTTTGCCTTTCATCCTTACGAGGTCGATAAAATAAAATACCTGTAATACATTGGGATAATTGCTGGCCTTGTGCCAAAAGTAGAAACAATTATATATTCAAAGTAATACAACTTATTTTACAAACCGGATAAAAAATATATATTCTGTACGCAGTCCCGCACTCCTTTCTTTATTAGAGTTAAGATTGCGATTGCAATACGGTTGGAACACTTACAAAAGAGAGCATTGCTTGGAACAGCTCGAATAATCCGGAAGGTACTCGAAAAATATGGGATCTTACCTCAGTTCATTGGTAATACAACTCCAGCGTTAGAAGCTGAGCGAAGGAACAATAATAATAATGCTTGTTTCTACTTTAGGCACATGGCCAGCAATTTTAACGGGAGGGAATGTCGATCAAATCGACCCCAGTACATAATAATTGTTTATACTTTTGGCACAAGGCCAGCAATTACCCAGTACATTACTGGTACTTTATTTTATCGACTCCGAAAGGATGAAAGGCAAAGTTAACCTCGGCGGGATTTGAACTCAGAATGGCCAGGGCCGTAACTCTATGCGTCAAAGTATGGCGTCCGACTCTCTACCGATACTGCCAACACAAGTAAAATCACATAGTATATTTTGGAAATATCGACATCATTCATCAACGGATCAAAATGGTGCAATTTATGTTTAACTGAAAATGTTCATATAATTTTACGAAAAACAGAACTTATCTTGACATCGAACTCGGCGTGAAATGTCTTTTCAGAATAAAAGTCTACAACTGACGATGATGATGAAGACAATGGTGATGAAGTCGATGATGATGAATTTGATGGAAGGGATGGTGATGTTAGTAATGATAGATAGTTCTGCTGTTACTGATGTTGAAGAGGATAGCAATGATGATGATGGTGGTGGCAATGATAAGGATGATGATGTTGATGAAAAGAATGTTGATGATTTGTGTGTTTCTCTGTATGATTGTCATTGTGTGTGTATGTGTGCGTTTATGCTTGCTACTGTATGTTATGTTAGTGTGTGCCAGTGCATGTATATGTGCCTGTGTATGTATGTGTATGTTAGTTATGTGTCAGTGTGTATATGTCTGAGTGTGTGTATGACGGTGTGTTTTATTCACGTGGCTCCTGTAATTCTTATTTCATTATTACTAAACTGTAATATATTTCCTAAAGACACGGTAAAAACAACAACAATAACGATGATAAAGGAGGCATTGAAGATGATGTTGGTGGTGATGTTACATATTGTCGTGTAAAATGCTCCCCCCCCCCTCTCCCTACCACTGATACATATTCAATTGCCCACTGATGCAAATAGTAAACGCTGCTGTCCATTCTAATAAATATTCTTCAAGGCGGGATAATGTAGACAGGTAGTAGGTGGTGGTATTGAAGGGTAGTAGTGGTGGTAGTGGAGTTTAGTCGTAAGGGTGTAGTGGTGGTAGTGGGAGGTTGTAGTAGTGGTGTTGATGGTGGCAGTGATGCTAGTGGTGGTAGAATTGGTGGTGGTGGTGGTATAGGTGATGTTAGTGGTGGTAGAATTGGTGGGGCTGGTGGTGGTAGTATAGGTGATGCTAGTGGTGGTGTTACTGGTAAGAATAGTAATGGTAGGCGTAGTGAAGAGAGTTGTAGATGTGGTAGTAGTAGTGGGAATAGTGTTAGTGTTGGTAGATTTGCTGTTAGTGGTGGAAGTAGAGATAGTATTGGTGACGGTCTTAGTTATAGTTTCAGTTTTTATTTTTTAAATATTTTCTAAATTATTGCGTCATTGGCGCTTGGTTTCCAGCAGTCTTATCACTGGTTTGTTGCTTTTATGATGGAGAGATTGACAAGGGTGAGAAAATACCAATATATATATATATGTATATATTAAAATAACAGATTAAAGTTTAAGCAAAGAATCGCTGCTTTCTTATATTTTTTATATATATTTATCCTTATCGAGCCCTCTTTGGATTTTAGTCTTCAAATTTATTATTATTACTATATACATATATATATATATATATATATATATAACGAAGAAAGTGTCGTAAGGAACCATGTGGACCATAACGCACCATAGTCCTTAGGGTAGTAGAGTGGGTAATAGGAAAATGTTCAAGACCACGACGGCAGAGCTCAAGCCGTTTCGACGGCTATTTCTGGACTAAATTAGATTTTTAGCGTGGTAATAAATAGCCGAACTTTTCAAGGGGTAATTCCATATACGGGAAGATTGTAGTTGTCAAAAGGATTGGTCAACATTTCTTGTAAACACAATTAAATCTTTCATGGCAATGGGTGGGGATGAGGTGGGTGAACTTGCCTGTAGAACAATGAGGGAGTGGGTGGAGCCGGTCAAGCGTTGAAAATTAATTCTATATAACAAATTCTAAGGAGTATGGATGAAATTAGGCTAACTAGAACCAGCAGTCGACGCCGCCACTCACGCCACGTAACGTGGTTCAACCCTCCCCACAATGACGAGGTTGCAACACCAATCGGGAAAATCTTCTTTAGGCTCCTCGAAAAACACTTCCCACCACAACACCGCTACCACAACATAATCAACAAAAACATTATCAAACTCTCCTACAGCACTACACCCAACTTCGCACAAAACATCGCCTCCTCAAAAACAAAAAACTCAACTCCTATGGAAGAAACAACCTAAACATTAGAGCCGACCAGGAGGTATAACTGCCCTGATAGATCTACGTGCCCCCTCAACAACAGATACCAAGAACGTAACGTAATCTACCAATGCAACGTAAGGGCGGAAAACTCCAACAGAGCCTATAGAGGATTAACCGCTTGTGACTTTAACATCGACATACGTTTAGAAACCCGACCCGATAATAACATCACATACCATCTTACTTGGATCTTACTTTCCAGGGTTAACTCCTACACGGGAAGACGCCGTCCGTGTAACTTATGCTCGGAGGAAACGATACAAATGCTGTTTACGAAGGACCAACTCCTAAACAGAAAAGACGAACTTGTAACCGCATGTAA
>OZ024741.1:207822489-207877489 GCA_964016885.1 Eledone cirrhosa | reverse complement strand
ACCGGAAGTTTTCGAAATCCTTCAAAAACCCACTGCTAATTACCATTTTCGGCTGGAACATACACACAAACACACACACACACACACACACACACACACACACACACACACACACACACACACACACACACACACACACACACACACACACACACACACATATATATATGTATATATATATATATATATATATATATATATATATATATATATATATATATATATATATATATATATGCAGAGGTTATATTTAATTTGTTGGGATTCAACAGGCTTAAAAAATGTTATAACTTATATAAAGCACTCAACAAGTTAGTGGAGTAAATATACAATATATTAATAAATGGAAACTAGATTTATAAAACCATAATTATTTTATTATATATATTCCAAGGGCGACCAAGGTAAATTATGGTGCGCTTTCATCAGATAAAATACAGATTTGTCCAGCGAATATCAACCGTTGAAGTTGTCTTTTTCCGGGTACGTCAATGTTTATTTATAAAACAAATCTGTATTTTATCTGATGAAAGCGCACCATAATTTACCTTGGTCGCCCTTGGAATATATATAATAAAATAATTATGGTTTTATAAATCTAGTTTCCATTTATTAATATATTGTGTATATATATATATATATATATATATATATATATATATATATATATATATATATATATGCATGTGTGTGTGTATGTGCTTGTCTGTGTGTATATATACATACATATATATACATACATATATATATATATATATACTCATCGCTTCAAACCTTTCCAATTAATGTTTTATATATATATATATATATATATACATAGTGACGAAACATAAGTCAATTGCATGAACTCATAATCCTTTATTTACTGCTATATATATTTCGATGATAGCCATTGAATGGCTATGACCTCATCAGGCAGTTAGTCAGTTCTTAGATATGCCAGCTCTGTGTTTATGGCGTTGATAGTATCACAGCCTAGGGACATATGAGCTTGTTAGGGATAATTTAATGTTGTCAGCAGGAATAATCTTAATTCTCATTGGTCAGTTTGTAGATGCTAGTAGGGTTGGTATTTGACCTCAAAGAAGCAGGTGGAGTTGTAAAGTTCAAACCGTCAGGCAAGATGACAATATTTCCATATGACTGATTTTCACAAAAAGCATTCCTGGTCAGATATATATTCAATTGAGGTTTATAGTATGAAATAGATACTACAGGGCATTCTTAAATTGAGGAATTTATGTGGGGTGGTGCTCCTGAAAATTATGGTTAGAGTCGAATACTAGAAAGTTTACATATAAAAAGACTTATGTTGGTTGACTTGCACATACACTCCCACCTACATATACATATATATATGTACTAGTGTGTTGCCCATCATATGACAGGTGTTTTGAAGAACATTATTTTGCCACTCTAGGAAAAAAAATTAATAAATATATGAAAAATGAATAAAAAATAAATGAATGAATAGACTACGCCTAAATTTGGCTAAATAACTCATAAATTTACGTCTGCTTAAACTCTCCAAATTTAAACTTTATTAAGGAAATATCGTAAAACTATAAATGTTTTTTTAGTAACGTATTTTTCTTAAAGTAAATATGGCGGGTGAAATAATTACTCCTTTTTAAACCATAAGATAGTATTGCCTGTCTGTCTAATTTCTTCAACAATATTTTCTTTGAAAAGTGCTGAATCAATCGAAAATTTAGTTTAAACGTAAGCAAATTTATTAGAAAATAAAGAAATCGCAAACGAAGAAAGTAACTGTAACTACAGTTAATTGGTAGTTATAATAGTTTGGCAAATTGGGTAAAATACAAGGAAAAACGTGGCCAGCAGTCAAACTCAATCCGTAGCGGCTGCTGTTAACTACTTTTCCGTCCATAGGGTTATTGTACTCTATTTTATAAGCTATTAATTATAATAATCGACTGTGATTACAGTTACTTTCTGTGTTTGAGAAATCAACATTTTCTAAGAATTTCAATCTTCTCAATAGCTTATTTTCGAAACAAAGTATATCTTTATATGAAACGTATTGCTTGAAGCCTTCCAAGGTTGCCTAAGATTTCAAACTTAACGCAATGCTTTAAATGTAAATCTCTAAATTTACCTAAGAAGAGTAAATATTCTAATAACATCAAGCCGAGATGTATAGGTATGTGTGCCTTCCTTTCGTATTTTGCCTGAAAAGTTGACATTTCCTCTGTATTTATGATGAAATCACAGTTACTATGGCGAGAAACTGCGACTGCTGCTGTTAATCTACAGCCTGAACCTCAGTTGATCAGTAAACGTTTTCTAGAAAAAAATATCTGTTTTATCACCCATCCATCTGCTTTCTTCTACTTCATATAATTTAGTTTTGTGCCAAGTTACAAGAAACCATGAATACTTGTTTTGATATTCCATCACTGAAGACCGAATCTTTGAATTCATTCATACCACATTTCTGGCAATATTTTTTGTTAATTCTCCACCCAGGCCTTCCTTAATAGTAAGCAAGTCTCATAAGTCATCTCAAGTTTTGTTTTTTACCGTGTTTTTGCCATTGGAATAATATAAGCGGGGGGTGTCAACTGTCTGAGCCAACTAAGATGGTTTGATATATGTTTCTTAATACAAGGGAACGACGCCATTTTTAAGCGGCTTAAGAAGCCAAAATATTAACACGTATGCCAAAGTCACGTGATGTGACTCTCAAATCTCCTCATCTCATTCTTTTCCGAACCACAACCAGCCATTCGACAAAGGATTATATTATTTGCATGAGTTTATGTCGTGGTCAAATTGCAATTTCGCCTTTCCGTCGTTGTTGGCGTTGTTATCAGAAGTGGTGATAGTTGTTGTCATTGTTGTTGTTTTTGTTGTTGGTGGTGATGGTGTAGTTGTAGATTTACAAGTCAATACAGTTGTTGATGTTGTTGATATTGATGATGATGTTACTGTTAGCCGTGGTGATGATGATGTTTGTTTAGATAGAGTTGTAGCTGGGGGTAGTTGTAGTTATAATCATTTTTGTTGTTGTTGTCTGTTATGTAGTTATGTTTGTTGTTTTTGTTATTTGTTTTTTGTCAATGATGTTGTTTGTAATGTTATTGTTGTTTTCGTTATTGTCTTCGTCATTATTTCTGTTAATACAATGACGTGTCCACTGAAATTGTTTTGTAGAGAAACTCTTGCTTGAGAAATAAGTAGCAATTTAGTGTTGAAGGATGAATTCAATAAAAGGAGACGACTGTTGTTAGACATCCAGATTAAGAATATTTTTGTCACTGAAGAACTAACACAATAACAGCAAAAACAAAACAAAATAAGACAGGAAGAAAATAATGAAAGAACGAGAGAACAAAAGAAAGAATGAACGAAAAAATTAAAAAGTAAAAAGTAAAATTAACATGTGTGTGCCTCCGTGTATATGTTGTATGTATGTATGTATGTATATATATATATATATACAATAGGATTGTAAATAAAACGAGTAAATCAGATAAAGTTGGAATTCCTTTTATTAATATATATATATTTATGTATACATATATATATATATATATATATATACGTATATGCACACACTTGCACACACATTCACAGGCGCACAGACACTCACAAATATATAACATATCGAAAATTGTGGACAAGTTTTTAAGTCAAGAGAAAGGCAACGCAATTAAGTTATGCAAATATGCAGATAATTATCTGCTACGAGCTGCAAAACAGGTAGTCCAAGATTGAGTGGCTGCAGCGTGCACCAATTCTTGTTTATTTATTTATTTTGTTGTTGTTGTTGTTGTTTTGTTGTTACCCCATTTTTTGCTTTCAGTGCAGCTGCTCTCTGGTTTGAAATTATATGAGGAGTTTTATATCTTAAAAGATGACGTTTCGAAGGAGAAAAGAGGCAATGGACAATGCAAGAAAGGTGGGGTGCATATGTGCTAGGGAAAATTAGGAAGGAACGGGGGAACTGAATATAATGAGTGAGAGAGAGAGAAAATGGTACAGAGGAAGGATGAGAGGAAAAAGGAAATGCTGAGTGATTAGAAAAAGAAGAGAGGGTAGAGAAAAATAGATTATATTCTATCTTATATATCTGATAGAGTGTCAGGAGACTAGCGGTTAAGTGTAGAGAGGAGTGAATAGACGCACATCTATCTATCTATCTAGCTGTCTGTCTGTTTATTTGTCGGTTAGCATTTATCCACACACAACATATATATGGATATATGGATACACACACACATACACATATATATATATATGTGTGTGTGTGTGTGTGTATACATATGTGTGTGTGTGTGTATATATATATATATATATATATATATATATATATATATATATATATATATATATATATATATATATATATATATATATATATATATATATATATATATATATATGTATATATATATGTATATATATATGTATATATATATATATATATATATATATATATATATATATATATATATGTGTGTGTGTGTGTGTGTGTGTGTGTGTGTGTGTGTGTGTATATATGTAAGTATACACACACACACACACACACACACACACACACACACATATATATATATATATATATATATATATATATATATATATATATATACACACACACACATATGTATACATATATATATATATATATATATATATATATATATATATATATATATATATATACAAGAAAGTAGTACAGCATAATCGGAGCTCTGGTTGCGGGCAAACAAACGAATGCTATATATACATATATATATAGAGAGAGAGGAGGAAGGAGAGAGAGAGTTGTGAATGTGTTATACAAGCGTAATTATATTTCTGCGAGACAGCTTATTTCATTTTCTGACATATAAATATATGTGTGTGTGTGTCTGTGTGTGTGTGTGTCTGCGTTTGTGTGAGTATATTTACAAACATAAATAAAAATACAAATACATATAAACAATAGAAGACGCTGATCCCTCACCACCACCACCACCAACTAGCAGTCCATGGAACAGCTAAGTTGTTTCAAGTGGCGCACTTGTGGGTGTGCGTTGAAGACATTTGACTATGACTATATCTGTAACTGTGACAGTGTTAGGCTTGTTGGCGGGTAGTAATGGGGGAGAAGTGTCGTGTTGTTGTAGTGGGGATAGAATGGTGCAGTGGAGTGAACGTGTGAGTGTATGTGTGATATATTGTATAATAGTAACATAAGGAGCAAAAATTAGAGGTGTATAATTTGAATAAATAATAACTTGAGAACAATAGTTACTATTGACATTGATAGATAGATAAATAGATGTATAGATAGATAGATAGATAGAAGGGGAAAAGATAACATCTCTCTCTCTATAGGAAAAGGTTCGACGGCTATTTCTGGAAATAGCCGTCGAAACGGCTTGAGTTCTGCCGTCGGGGTCAAACTTTTTCCTATTACCCACTCTACTACCCTGAGTATTGAGTACTCTGCTGCGTTATGGTCCATCTGGTTCCTTACCACACCTTCTTCGTTATACATATATATATATATATGCCCGCGCGCGCCCATGTGTGTGTGTATATATACATATATAGATTCTGATCATAGTGACACAATAGAGACAATATGTGAAAAGCCAAGACAATTGAAATGGTAGGGGACCCTTTGTGTTTAGGCCTGGCCAAACAGAACAGCACTTAGGCTAAAGATCAAAATGAAGTATTCACTCATTTGCTAATGTACTCGCATATAAATTATGATTGAATAATTTGCCGGAATTTATTTTAGGCAGAAGAGAACATAAATCAAAACAATTTCAGGTTACATTGAACCATTTGCGCTATATTTAAGAAGCAAACATATAAGAATGCTTGTATTATATAGGTGCGTTTACAGGTCTCTGTTACCATTTGCTGAAATAGTCTTGTTTAAGATTATCGAAACTATTAGGAAATTCAATAGACAACGTTTGACGGGTATTATTTAACGTTTATTTTTACGTTTAACTGTTTTTCATTTTGTTGTCACAGCCTCTGTGCCACGTACACACACGTATATGAATATAAATATACGTGCATATTTATCTGCATATATGCACATATATATCTATATATTATTTTATACTTTCAATGAAGTCCTCTGATGAAACTGAATTTCTTCCGTATTGTCTGTTTTAAGTATTAAAATGCTTAATCCTGTCTTATCTGTTGAAGGGTAAGGGCGAGATTAATGATGATGCGATCTTATTTTAGGTTGATTTACTAGAAATCTACCCGTCGCTAACATAATGAAAATGATTAAATGTATATAATTCTCTTAATTGCTAATTTTAGTTATCTTTCATTGACATTTTCTGTATATCAGTATATATGTTTGCTATAATAAATCTTTGAAGGAATTTCACCAGTCCGGCCTCCGGTCATTTTACTCAATAATGTGTGTGTGTATATATATATATATATATATATATATACACACACACATATATATATATATATATATGCTTGTATGTGTGTGTGTGTATGTATATATATATATATATATATATACACACACACATTATTGAGTAAAATGACCGGAGGCCGGACTGGTGAAATTCCTTCAAAGATTTATTATAGCAAACACTATGTACATTGCAGTGGCCAGGTTCCGTAAGAACCTGGTGACATCATCAGGTGTTTATTGCATAATAGTTATATAATAAATGAATAATGGTAAACGCAATCCAAAAGGCTATAAGCATATAAAAAGAAAACAGAAAAATATTTTTGACTCGAAGGCAATCAAGAGGGCCAGTGGTCAGCCAAACTGACAACCACTGGCCCTCTAGATCGCCTTCGATTGAAAAAGATTTTCTCTGTTTTTTTTTATTTTTGATATCCTTATAGCCTTTTGGATTGTGTTTACCATTTTTCCTTTATTATATAACTTATTATGCAATAAACAACTGATGATGTCACCATGATCTTTCGGAACCTGGCCACTGAAATAGTGTTTGCTATAATAAATCTTTGAAGGAATTTCACCATTCCGGCCTCCTGTTATTTTACTCAATAATAATTAAATCCGTTCTCGCACCATCAACAAGATTCAACATGACATCAAAGATGGACGAGTTGCATAACGTCGAGTGCTTTTCCTTATATTACATCATGGTTGGCAATAGGGAATGACCAGTTCTATCCAGTGGTGAACCACCAAACTTAAATGTATATATATATATATGTATGTATACGTACATACATATATGTATACAGACGTACAGTAGTATGTATATATATACACACATGCACACATATATACATGCACGTATCGGTTTACCGAACATTTATTATAATGCTCGGTTTGTTTGTTTGTAAACAAACAAACAGCCCGAATTACGCCGTACAGTGTTTAGGCAACCACGTCACCTTTTTGTTCAACACTGACACAAACAAACAAAGCGAGCATTATAATAAATGTTAGTAAACCGATACGTGCATATATATATGTGTGCATGTGTGTATATATATACATATTACTGTACCTTTGTATACATATATGTATGTACGTATACATACATACTTACATTTAAGTAAGTGCCGTACTAAGAGTGAGAAATGAAATTTCGTTTCATTCTATTCCATTTATATATAAGAAAAGTATTACATCTACCTATGTATGCTGGGGTTTCCCCTATCTTGTTCGGCAAGTGGGGAAAAGAAAGATGTTGCAGCCATTTTCTACCCATCCGAGGAAGGTAAGTCCTACGCAATCGATGTTTACATGTGATTACAAATTCGTCTTTTTTTATTTAGGAGTTGTTCCTTCGTAAACAGCATTTGTATCGTTTCCTCCGAGCATAAGTTACACTGATGGCATCTTCCCTGGGAAGTAAGCTCCAAGTAAGATCGTATATGATGTCATTATCTTGGAGGTCCCAGATGTGGCCCGAAAGTGTAGTGGCATGTCGCTGGGCCGGGTTTCTGAACATATGCGGTGTTGGTAGAGCCGGGTCTTAAAGTCACAGGCAGTTAATCCGTTATAAATTTTGTTGGAGTTTTTCGTCCTCACGTTGCATTGGTAGATCACGTTACGTTCTCGGCATCTGTTGTTGAGGGGGCAAGTAGATCTATCAGGGCAGTTACACGCCCTGGTCGGCTCTCCACTAATGTCTAGATTTTTTCTTCTTTAATTTAGTCCAGAAATAGCCGTCGAAACGGCTTGAGCTCTGTCGTCGGGGTCCTGAACCTTTTCCTATATATATATATATATATATATATAGGAATGAGTAGGATCCCGACGGCTGAGCTCAAGCCGTTTCGACGGCTAATTCTGGACTAAATGAAAATTTTTATCCTGGTATATGAATAGCCGAGCTTCTCAGGGGGTTATTCCATATATGGTAAAAGTGATTGTCACAAGGATTGTTCAAAAGTTTGTTGTTGAGACACATAATTCTATCATGGCAATTTGTGGAAGGAAGGAGTAGCTGAACCTGCCAGTAGAAGAAAGAGGGAGAGAGAGTGGAGGAAACCCAGTCGTGCGTTGATAGTGCCAACTACAGCAGGGCAGGAGGTCAAGCAAGTATACTAGGGAGGGGGAGGGGGAGGAAGTCGAAACAATAAGTAAATCAATATGGAGTAAATATATAGAAGAATACCAAGAATGTTAAAAATATAAAAAAACAATTTCTGGTTACTATTTCCTAACCACAATCATCAAGTCTCTCACTGGTACTGCTAAACTATAGAAAAGTTTACTAGGTGGGACGGAATTGTAATGAGACCATTTTAAGAGTTAGTAGTAATCAACCGAGTATATCTTACGGTGACAGGTCAACAAGTGGGGAGCCAAAATACTAAAGAAACTACCACGAAATAATAATTCAGAGTCCCGAAACTAATACAAAATAAATGTTTCTACCCTAGGCACAAGGCCAGCAACCACCCAGTGCAAAAAATAAACTAATACGAAATAATAATTCAGAATCCCGAAAATGAATACTAATACTATCTCTAAGGGTGCCGCTACGATACAAAAATTCTAGTGCAAACTACATAAATGCTCGTACGAAGTATATGAAAAATTTGATATGGATAATTTATTCAGAATCCCCCACCCCCCAAAAAATAAATACTGATATACGAGAGATTAAAGCAGAGATACCACTAAAAAATGTAGGAAGCACGGAAATGGGGCAGCCATCGAATAAGAAAGCAAGTATCTGGAATCTATCACATCTGCTATAAAAAGCGGAGTCGGCCAATTCTATCATAGAATAGGGGATGGGGGTGGGGGTACTGAGGCTACAAAGGACCGAGGGGCTGCCTCGGGTGGGCGAGAAAGTGAAAAGGACGACGACAAAGGAGGAGGACGGTGGTGGAAGGACTAGGAAGGGATGCGGGGAATATAGAGGAAACGATAAAAAGATATAAAAGAAGATCTTACGTCTACCTTTGCAAGCAGCGGTTACCCATTACAAAGTCGGCAAGTGGGGTGTTACAGCCCCTGTCTACCCCCCCCCCCGGGTCATTATGGGGTTTGAGGGCGAGGTAAGTCCTACGCAATCTGTGTTTGCATGCAGTTACCAGTTCGTCTTTCTTGTTTAGGAGTTGGTCCGTCTAAAACAGCATTTGTAAAGTTTCCTCCGAGCACAAATTGCACGGACGGCGTCCTCCCGTGTAGGAGTTGGCTTTGGACAGTAAGCTCCAAGTGAGATCATAGGTAATATTGTTATCTTTGAGGTCCCAGATATGGCCCAAAAGTGTGGTGGCATGACGCCGGGCCGGGCTTTGGAAAGTATGTCTGTGTTGGAATTACCCCCTGAGAAGCTCGGCTATTCATATACCAGGATAAAAATGTTCATTTAGTCCAGAATTAGCCGTCGAAACGGCTTGAGCTCAGCCGTCGGGGTCCTACTCGTTCCTATTACCCACTCTACTACCCTAAGTATTGAGTACTTTGGTGCGTTATGGTCCACCTGGTTCCTTACCACATTTCCTTCGTTATATATATATATATATATATATATATATATATATATATATATATATATATCCTTTTTGAATTTGTTTTAATCTAAAAACGTGTGTTGAAACAGATATGATTATACTTTGGGAGGGTCATGCTGCCAATAAAAACACACGAACTTGTCGATTTTCACTTCAATTTATTATAAATTTCTTGTTGGTTGGTTCAATAACCGTATGATTGTTTATTTATTGTCAACGCTCTTTCGTCACACATCCTTGTAGTTGGTTGCTTGTTCTATCTATGTGTGTTTGGTTTGTTTTATTAGTTTGGTTTTTATGTCTCTCTCTCTGTGTCTTCATTTTGTCCTTAATTACTAGCTGTGATGTTGTTACTATTCCACTCATCTTTTCTGTTTAATCTTGGTTGGAGTTCGTTTATGTTTGTCGCCTCCTTAATTTGTCGGCGCATTGCGCCTTTTCTGTTTGTGGATATAATTTTTATCTCTATGTTCTCTAGCGTGCCTCCATGCTCCAGCTTACATAGGTGAGACAGTCCGTAGCATAGGAGAAAGAATAAATGAACACCAGCATGCCAAAATGGAACGTGGGAGCACACTAGAAATCATAGAGATAAAAATGATATCCATACACAGAAAAGACGCAATGCTTCGATAAATTACAGAAGCGACAAACATAAACGAACCCCAACCAAAATTAAACAGAAAACATCTTATATAACTAATTTTTCAGTCCATACCTGGTGAAATCGCCTAAATCTTGCATCATGATCGGATAATGTAAATAGACCATTGAAATACATATAGAGCATTCACAATATTAAAACTTTAAAGAGTGTTTCGAGTCCGGTCTTTGTTGTTTTTTATTATATATATATGAATACACACACACAAGCTTTGTCCGCAGAGTATGAGGACTGCTCTTCCCATGTACAGCATGGTAACGCAGCATCTCGTTGATGTATATAGTCTTGTTGGTTACGACATTGGCTGCACGTACAGACTTGCTTCAATATGATCGTTTGAGTGAGTGGTGAGTTATTGCTGTTTATGTATGGACGTGTTTATAGCCCCCGTTACGTTTGCGCTGCAAGAAAATATCAAACAACAGAATGTGATCGAATTTTATGTGAAACTCAACAACTAGGCCACCTAAACATTTAATTCTTTAACACGAGCTTATGAAGACACCACTTTAGCGAGAAATAAAATTTTAAGTGGCACAACGCTTTCAAAGAGGGCTGAGAAAATCCCATTAGCAAATGAACAAACGACGATTATTACTTTTTTACGACAGCCGAGGAAATTTTCATAAATAATGTTTATCTCCAGGATAGACAAGTTATTTCCATGGTGGTGGAAATAGCAGTAGAAATAAATAACCGTATGCAATTAACAGAATTCCGGAAAGAGGGGAGCAGTTAATGCTTTGTTTTATGACAAAGGTTAATAACATGTAGAATTAGTAAGACAAGATATAGATGAAAGAAAATGTCATAGTGTTAGTGGATTATCAGATTTGTTAGTTAAATACAAAGACCGGACGTAGAGTTATTTGAAGGCTATTTCTTTTCGTTTGTCATAGTAATTCTGATGGCAGTAAATTTTGATAGTTTAACTGATATAAATTACACACAGACGCAAACAGACACAGAAGACACACACATACAAATGTACATAACCACACAAATACCGACACACACACACACAAACTCTCACCCACCCACACGCACATACACAAGAGATCTCAACACGCGTGTATGCATATATATATATATATATATATATATAGTAATAGTAATAAATATATATATATCGTATATATATATATATATATAAGTAAGTATACGTACATACATATATGTATACAGACGTACAGTATTATGTATATACATACATACATGCACACACATATATGTATGTACGTATGGTTTTACCGAACATTTAGTATAATGCTCGGTTTGTTCGTAAACAAACAGCCCGAATTATTAGCCGTACAGTGTTCGGGAACCATCGTTGCCCTTTTGTTCAACAATGACAAAGGAACGATGAACTAGTTTCTAGCTTATTAGCTGTCATCTGCACCGTATACCTTCCTGTCAGTTGATTGAACGTTTTGAAAGTATATACTTTCCTGATGCATATTAACGGCTGAGCAGTCTAATTTGCATATCGAGTGAGTTAGTCGGCCGGGAGTACCGAAAACGATAAATCGAGAAAATGAAATTTCATTTCTCACTCTTAGTACGGCTGATACTTAAATATAAGTATGTATACGTACATACATATATGTATATAGACGTACAGTAGTATGTATTTACATATATACATGCAGACACATATATATATATGTACGTATAGGTTCGCGAACATTTATTATCATGCTCGGTTTGTTTGTAAACAAAAAATTAGTGACAGAAATATATGTATGTTTATTTAAACGATCGCTAACCGGAAGAGTTGACATTTGAAAATTTTAAAGAAGTGAATCTTTAAATAAGTAATAAAATATATTTAATGAACAGCCACGAAATTTAGTAGATAAGTTATGTAATATTCATTCATTATTTATTCAAAGTAATGAATGAATATTACATAACTTATCTACTAAATTTCGTGGCTGTTCATTAAATATATTTTATTACTTATTTAAAGATTCACTTCTTTAAAATTTTCAAATGTCAACTCTTCCGGTTAGCGATCGTTTAAATAAACATACATATATTTTTGTCACTAATTTTTTGAAGCATAGAGTTACCTCCCTGTATGATCTGAGTTCAAATCCCGCCGAGGTTAACTTTGCCTTTCATCCTTCCGGGCTCGATAGAATAAAGTACCAGTAATGCATTGGGTAATTGCTGGCCTTGTGCCAAAAGTAGAAACAATTATTTATTCAAAGTAATAAATAATGAATAAGTAACAAAGTAAGGGCGGTGATTTGGCAGTATTGGTAGAGGGTCAGACATGCTTTCCAGCGTAGTTACGTCCCTTTACGATCTGAGTTCAAATCCTGCCGAGGTTAACTTTACCTTTCATCCTTACGGGGACGATAAAATAAAGTAACAGTAATGTAATGGGTAATTGCTGGCCTTGTGCCAAAAGTAGAAACAATTATTTATTCAAAGTAATCCAACTTATTTTACTAAGGGGATAAAAAATTATAAACCGTACGCAGTCCCACGCTTCTTACTTTATTATAGTTTATATATATATATATATTTATATATATAAGATCAAAAGATGGTTAAAGGAGTTCCATGTATTTTATTATGCGCATTTCAAAAACAAACATCATCATGCAATAATATTTGTGTTTTCATCAGATAAAACAGGAGAACATGATATGAAGGCTAAAAAACACTTGTGGATAGTGCAGTTTTAAATCAACATATGAAAAGTGGTTTTAGATTGATGTGTGATATTGGGAAAAATATTTTATTTAGAGAGGAGGGGGTGGAAAGGATGAAAAAGGGGAGGAGATGGATGAGAGTGAAGGTGGAGAGGGAGAGATGGTGATAGAGAGAAAGAGATAGTTTTTATAACTGAGAGAAGATATATTGTTTTACATAGAGAGGTTGAAAACCGTTGGAAGATAATGTATAAATTAAAAGAATTTGAAAATTAACGAAGGGAAAAATATGTACGAGGAAAAAATATTTTATTTAGGGGGGGGGGTGGAAAGGATGAAAAAAGGGGAGGAGATGAGAGTGAAGGTGGAGAGGGAGAGATGGGTGATAGAGAGAAAGAGATAGTTTTTATAACTGAGAAAAGATATATTGTTTTACATAGAGAGATGGGTGATAGAGAGAAAGAGATAGTTTTTATAACTGAGAAAAGATATATTGTTTTACATAGAGAGGTTGAGAACCGTTGGAAGATAATGTATAAATTAAAAGAATTTGAAAATTAACGAAGGGAAAAATATGTACGAGGAAAGAGAGGGAGTTGATATGTATGAAGATAGAGAGAAAAAAATAATAATTGCGGATGAATATTCTAACGTCAAAAGGTGTATGTTTATAAGTATTGTGGCAATTTCAAAATTAACGAAGCGAAAAAAATTATTAAGGTTTGTGTGTAGAAGGATTTGAGAAAAATAATGTGAAGTTAAAGTTTGTATATTGAAGGAATTGATAATATGTGCGAAGAAAGGGTTAATATGTATTAAAAAATTATTAAGGTTTGTGTATTAGATGATTTGAGAAAAATAATGGGAAGTTAAGGTTTGTATATTGAAGGAATTGATAATATGTGCGATCTTATATATTATGTATACTCCAGTCCTATATATATATATATATATATACATATATATATATATATATAAATATATATATATATAAATATATATATATATGAATATATATACATATATACGTTCGACATACATTCGACATACATACATAAATCCGTTTAGTTTTGATGTCCGCGAGAATGGTGAGCGCTGAATACCATAGTAGAGAGTATGGATTGGCAGTATCGGTAGAGCGTCGGACCTGTTTTGCTGCATAGAGTTATGGCCCTTTATACGTTCTGAGTTCAAATACCGCCGAGGTTAGCTTTGGTTTTCATCTTTACAGTGTCGATAAACTAAAGCACCAGTAATGCACTGGGTAATTGCTGGCCTTGAGCCAAAAGTAGAAAAAAATATTTTCTTTATGAAAATCCAAATTTGAATTTTGTTAATCTGGAATTTCTCTTGTGTGTACACAGTGTAACCAACTCTGTGGAGTACATTGGAAAGATGCCATTATAACAAAACTAAAACTTGGCCTTAATATATGTACACACACACACACATACACACACACACACATACACACACACACACACATATATATATATATATATATATATATATATATATATATATATATATATATATATATATATATATATATATACGTTATTCCGGGTTGAATCGGAGGTAACCACAGTAAGTAAGGTACTCAATACATAGCAGAGTATAACAGTTTTAATATAGATGAGATTCTACAGGACTAGAACTGTTTCATTCATTAGAAAAGATTCCTGATGATTTCTAATGAATGAAACAGTTCTAGTCCTGTAGAATCTCATCTATATTAAAACTATATATATATATATATATATGTATGTATATATACACGTATACCCTCACGTATTCATGCGTACATGAATTAAATAAAGAAATAGTTTAGTGTAACATACGTTTATAGGGTTAGGGTTAGGGTTAGCGTTAACGTTAGGGTTAGGGTTAGGGTTAAGAGTGGGAAATGAAATTTCGTTTCATTTTTTCCGTTTATCGTTTTCGGTGCACCCGGCCGATTTACCCACTCGATATGCAAATTGGGCTACTCAGCCGTTAATATGCATAAGGTAAGTATATACGTTCAACAATCTGGCAGGAAGGTATACGTTGCTGACGATAGCTAATAAGCTTGAAACTAGTACAGCGTTCCTTTGTCAGTGTTGAACAAACGAGGAACGATGGTTGCTAGACACTACGGCTTAATACGGGATGTTTGTTTACAAACACACCGAGCATTATAATAAATGTTCTGTGAATCCATACGTACATATATATATAGATGCATGTATGTATATATATATACTACTGTACGTCTGTATACATATATGTATGTACGTGTACATACTTATATTTAAGTAACAGCCGTACTAAGAGTGGGAAATGAAATTTCGTTTCATTTTTTCAGTATATATATATATATATATATATATATATATATATATATATTAGAAAGTGAGGTTTTTTTTACAAATTGAAAAATAACCGAGGTGTCCTACACGAGTGAAAGTATAAAGAAAAAAAGATGAAATCGAAAATGCAACTGGTGTCTTATTTTTAAAAAAATATATATATTTATTTGGCTCCTTTACCGGTTTCGCAGTTCTTCTCCTTTTCAAAAGTAGAGTTGAGATGGAGGGTCTGTGGTTTTTCTCACATTCTCTCTCTCTCTCTCTCTCTCTCTCTCTATATATATATATATATATGTATATATATATATATATATATATATATATATATATATATATATATATATATATATATATATATATATATATATATGTATATGTATATATATACGTATAGCACGGAGCATATGTGCATAAACACATATGCACCATGTTGTATAATGACAGTATTGTATTAGCTCAATGTACAAGAACAGAGCCGTTATATGTAAAAGAAACCAAAGAACACTTACATACTCAAACAGTTTTTATTTGCTTACATTGTTTCATCCATACCGTTTGGTAGGAATCCTCAGAGCTTAATAAACACTGTGCTGAGTATAAGCTCTACCAGGCTTAGTCACACGAACAATCGGAATACAATAGAGGGTAAAGATAGTGAGATCGGAGATGGCGGATACGGAGGGAGTACATGTTGGGGTTGTTAAGCACCACAGCCAAATGCTGGGGCACAAGCAGATCTCACAAGATGCAGATACAATTGATGGCACACAAAACAAACAATACAAACAATGGTTAAAACATAATAAAAAAATATATATATATAATAAAAAAGAAATATAATAAAATAATATAATAATAATAAAAAAAGGAAGATAATATAAAGAGATAAAAAGTAAATAAATAGATAAAAAGTAAATAAAAAGGTAAAAAAATTTATTTTTAATTTTAAAAGAAATGAAAACAGGACGAAGAAAAGAAAGAGTTTTAAGCATATAAAAAAGCCAGAAGAAATTAAGTGCTGTTCACTAATAAAACGAGTGAATAGGATCTCCGTAACATATAGTTATATAAGCACTAAGAGGTTGTTAAGGTACATACAGAAAGACCACAGCAATCAAAATCCCCGCCATGGTATACATATACAAGGTATACTGGTAGGTACCCGAATTACGTAGCCCATGGGTGCTCCACAAGCATATAGGCAGGTATCACATAAATGCAAGCCATACACAAGCAAATTATGGTTATTACAGGATAGAGCTGAGTATAACAAGTATATAGACAGGCACCACATATAAAGCAAACTATACACAAGATAGAGCTGAAGCAAAAGCCCCACAATCTTATTTTAGTTACTGTAAAATCAACTGGCAAAGAGTTACTACACATATATATTAACCGTATAGCCTAGACCAATCGGTTACATACGTCCCGAATATCTAGGGGTTAAATAGAAATAGGATTGTCAGCAGATAACAAATCAGTCTAAATAATACAACATATGTAGATCGTTCAAAAGTATAAAATAGTTGGATAGTTATCACTCAACCATAACATCACATCCAGTAATAAGAATTACATGCTGGATTTATACATCAAAAAACTTCCATATGTTTAAGATCCCAGGCCGTATATCATAATGTGTTCAAGTTTCAGTTCCAAATTTAAAACAACCAAAGTCTCCACACACAATCCAGTCACGAACACGTAAAAAAAAATGCCTGGTAACAGCAGCAGCCATCAGAACACGTGGGTAAATAAACTATACAAAACAAAAAAAGAAAATAACACAAAGTGCCCAAATCATTAAATCCACCAGGTACCCTAGCATGCCTGCTAGGTGGGGTCAAACCCAAACATATATACAGAGATTATAAAGATTATAAAAGATAGCCTACATACCACGTAAATTTATAAATCTGGCTCAGAATAACATGTTACTTCGCTCAGCGCCGCTAAGTGTATAAAAATGCCCATCAGTTGATGACGTTTTTAGTCATCAAATAATGACGTGACGTAAATCACAAAACCAACAACCTTCCTAACTCATATTAGAAATATAAACAACTAATAATTGTAAATTATCTATATATCTTTAATACTAAATGCAATTATTAATATATACAGATATTTATACATATAACCTACTACAATATTGTAATAAGATAAATACTTACAAACATAATTCTCCATATAAGTATATAGCATAAGATGTACTGAAGGACAATGTAGAGATAAGAATATAGTGTACATAGGTGAGACAGCTCGTTGTATATGAGAACGGATAAATGAACACTGGCGAGAGCTTCAAGATAGTAAAGAATCATCTGTACTCTACCAACATGCTAAAATAGAACATAAGGGTAAATTAGAGAACATAGAAATAAAAATAGAATCTACACACAGAAAAGACGCAATGTTTAGACGAATCACAGAGGCAATAAACATAAATGAACTCCAACCAAAATTACATAGCAAGCATGAATGGCATAGCAACATCACAACTTGCAATTAAGGACAAAATGAAAGAACACACACACATAGAACAAACAACCAACCAGTAACATGTAAATAAACAAATAAATAAACAAATATAAACACCGGATGCAACACATGCGCAAACTAAGCACACAATACACACAAAAACAAGATGGCGTAGGACAGGACAAAGGAGAGGCACAAAAACAAAGAAAATAATCCTCAGTCACTGAAGAGGTCACAGAATGTGTGACGAAAGAACTTTGACAATATATGAACAATCGTCTGGTTGTGGAACCAACCACCCAACCGGAAATTTATAAATTCCTAAATTTATAAATTTAATTTATAATAAGTGAAAGCATCGGTGCGTGTGTTCCATATTGGCAACATGACCCTCCCAAAGTATAACAACATATATATATATATTTATAAGAAAATTATGTTTTTTAAAAGATATCCCACAAGGGTAACTTGTATAAGGAAAAGAAATTGAAAATGTGACTGGTGTCTTTTAAGAATATTTATTTATTTACTTTACCGGTTTCACAGTTGTTATGATTTTCAAAAGTAATTTACGTTGCTTTATATTCACGTCCCGCAATTTAGTGATTTGACATTTAGAAATTGATAAAGTAAGTACCAGATGAAAAGAAAAGAAGTACTGGTGTCGGTACAATCGACCGACTAAAACTTATATATATTGTCACTATATATTTTCACTTACTGTATTGTATATATATTGTCTCTTACTGCATTGTAGGATACAGTTTACTATCACTGGTACACAATTTCTTTTTCAACTCAGTGGACTGGAACAACATGTAGTGAGATTATTTGCTCGCGCATTATACTGAAAACACGACCATACGATCACCGATCCAACAACCTAATTACTGGGCCACGTTCCTTCACAGAAATGTAAACTTTTCACAATTTGTTTTAATCTTCATGTCGGAAATTACAAGCTAAAAGTGCGGCAATCAAAATTCAAATGCCAACCTCTGGTTTCCTATACAGTAATTATCTCCTCTTGACCCAATAATATATATATCAAAGACACGCTCACATAATGATACCGATATTGTAAGAGAACCAGTTGTTTGGTTATTTAAGTTTCAATCTCAGTTAGCTGGTGTAATTCAGTACAGATTTCTGTCGCTGAAATGTACATAATTCCATTAAATTATTATTTTACCATTCTATTACCCAATTAAAACTATTACACTATTATTCCATTATACCTGTTAATAATACAATAATCATCTGTATTTCGATATCTTAAACTGACGTATGTATGTATGTATGTATGTAAGTGAATGTATGTTGTGTGGTGTGTGTGAGTGTGTGTGTATGTGTATGTGCGTATGTGAGTGTGTGTAAATGTGTGTGGGAGTGTGTTTCCATCTGTGTTTTTACACTATGATATATAACGACAACTACTTCGAAGAATATTAGCCACATCTGGAAATATATGTTTCTGGCAGGTTGATGCCCATAGAAATTAATGATCGCGTGACGCCTCCGTCGAACAAACTAGAAAGACAGTCGCAAATGCTCATGGATACAACTACATTCAATTTGGTATGTAAATATGTATTAAATCACCAAAACCAACATAAAGAATAGAATTCAAGATATCCATACAATAATTGTTTCTACTTTTGGCACCAGGCCAGCAATTAACCAGCGCATTACTGGTACTTTATTTTATCGACCCCGTAAGGATGAAAGGCAAAGTTAACCTCGGCGGGATTTGAACTTAGATTGGAAGGGGCCGTAACTCTATGCGTCAAAGCATGGCGTCCGACCCTCTACCGATACTGCCAATCCACCGCCCTTACACTAATGAGCATTTATTGTAATTGTAAGAATATATAGTTAGTAGTTAAATCGAAAGTGGTCTCTCTCCCTCACTATATATATATATATATATATATATATATATATATATATATATATATATATATATATATATATATATATATATAATATATTAAGAAACACACAGATACATGCGGACACACACATATATACATGAATGCATCCGCGCCCAACTGTGAGTTAAGAGTGCCAACTTCACCGATGTTGCTCTATGAATGACTGGGACAGACCAATTCAGTTTGAACCAGACTGAACCAGTATCAGAGTTAAAAATACATTATGAAGAGAGAAGAAACATTTAGATATAATTAGTAATAAAATGTATCATACCTAAACTGTTCCTAAATTCCTCGACTACGTAGTTTCGTGGCATAAACAAAAACAATATATCAAAGATATAGAGTTCTTGCGAGGTCTGCCGACTTATCAAGAGGATACCTCATTTTACTAGTCTCAAGAACGCGTCTACACGACGTGAGAAAGAATCCCAAAAGGCGGAGGGGGAGATAGTCACGCGATATAACGGTCGAGAAACAGAGCTAAGCCTCTTATAACCACGAAGAAAATACCACGGAGGCGGAGGGGGTATTCATATCGAGGCCGTAGAAGAGGTAGTGAAGAAGGCGAGAAGTATGAGTAATGGAAGCTTTCCAGTTGTCCCCACACTTCAAAGATTGCTCGACCAGAGGGAGTTATTAATATATTAAGAAACACACAGATACATGCGGACACACACATATATACATGAATGCATCCGCACCCAACTGTGAGTTAAGAGTGCCAACTTCACCGATGTTGCTCTATGAATGACTGGGACAGACCAATTCAGTTTGAACCAGACTGAACCAGTATCAGAGTTAAAAATACATTATGAAGAGAGAAGAAACATTTAGATATAATTAGTAATAAAATGTATCATACCTAAACTGTTCCTAAATTCCTCGACTACGTAGTTTCGTGGCATAAACAAAAACAATATATCAAAGATATAGAGTTCTTGCGAGGTCTGCCGACTTATCAAGAGGATACCTCATTTTACTAGTCTCAAGAACGCGTCTACACGACGTGAGAAAGAATCCCAAAAGGCGGAGGGGGAGATAGTCACGCGATATAACGGTCGAGAAACAGAGCTAAGCCTCTTATAACCACGAAGAAAATACCACGGAGGCGGAGGGGGTATTCATATCGAGGCCGTAGAAGAGGTAGTGAAGAAGGCGAGAAGTATGAGTAATGGAAGCTTTCCAGTTGTCCCCACACTTCAAAGATTGCTCGACCAGAGGGAGTTATTAATATATTAAGAAACACACAGATACATGCGGACACACACATATATACATGAATGCATCCGCACCCAACTGTGAGTTAAGAGTGCCAACTTCACCGATGTTGCTCTATGAATGACTGGGACAGACCAATTCAGTTTGAACCAGACTGAACCAGTATCAGAGTTAAAAATACATTATGAAGAGAGAAGAAACATTTAGATATAATTAGTAATAAAATGTATCATACCTAAACTGTTCCTAAATTCCTCGACTACGTAGTTTCGTGGCATAAACAAAAACAATATATCAAAGATATAGAGTTCTTGCGAGGTCTGCCGACTTATCAAGAGGATACCTCATTTTACTAGTCTCAAGAACGCGTCTACACGACGTGAGAAAGAATCCCAAAAGGCGGAGGGGGAGATAGTCACGCGATATAACGGTCGAGAAACAGAGCTATTCTCGACCGTTATATCGCGTGACTATCTCCCCCTCCGCCTTTTGGGATTCTTTCTCACGTCGTGTAGACGCGTTCTTGAGACTAGTAAAATGAGGTATCCTCTTGATAAGTCGGCAGACCTCGCAAGAACTCTATATCTTTGATATATTGTTTTTGTTTATGCCACGAAACTACGTAGTCGAGGAATTTAGGAACAGTTTAGGTATGATACATTTTATTACTAATTATATCTAAATGTTTCTTCTCTCTTCATAATGTATTTTTAACTCTGATACTGGTTCAGTCTGGTTCAAACTGAATTGGTCTGTCCCAGTCATTCATAGAGCAACATCGGTGAAGTTGGCACTCTTAACTCACAGTTGGGTGCGGATGCATTCATGTATATATGTGTGTGTCCGCATGTATCTGTGTGTTTCTTAATATATTAATAACTCCCTCTGGTCGAGCAATCTTTGAAGTGTGGGGACAACTGGAAAGCTTCCATTACTCATACTTCTCGCCTTCTTCACTACCTCTTCTACGGCCTCGATATGAATACCCCCTCCGCCTCCGTGGTATTTTCTTCGTGGTTATAAGAGGCTTAGCTCTGTTTCTCGACCGTTATATCGCGTGACTATCTCCCCCTCCGCCTTTTGGGATTCTTTCTCACGTCGTGTAGACGCGTTCTTGAGACTAGTAAAATGAGGTATCCTCTTGATAAGTCGGCAGACCTCGCAAGAACTCTATATCTTTGATATATTGTTTTTGTTTATGCCACGAAACTACGTAGTCGAGGAATTTAGGAACAGTTTAGGTATGATACATTTTATTACTAATTATATCTAAATGTTTCTTCTCTCTTCATAATGTATTTTTAACTCTGATACTGGTTCAGTCTGGTTCAAACTGAATTGGTCTGTCCCAGTCATTCATAGAGCAACATCGGTGAAGTTGGCACTCTTAACTCACAGTTGGGTGCGGATGCATTCATGTATATATGTGTGTGTCCGCATGTATCTGTGTGTTTCTTAATATATTAATAACTCCCTCTGGTCGAGCAATCTTTGAAGTGTGGAGACAACTGGAAAGCTTCCATTACTCATACTTCTCGCCTTCTTCACTACCTCTTCTACGGCCTCGATATGAATACCCCCTCCGCCTCCGTGGTATTTTCTTCGTGGTTATAAGAGGCTTAGCTCTGTTTCTCGACCGTTATATCGCGTGACTATCTCCCCCTCCGCCTTTTGGGATTCTTTCTCACGTCGTGTAGACGCGTTCTTGAGACTAGTAAAATGAGGTATCCTCTTGATAAGTCGGCAGACCTCGCAAGAACTCTATATCTTTGATATATTGTTTTTGTTTATGCCACGAAACTACGTAGTCGAGGAATTTAGGAACAGTTTAGGTATGATACATTTTATTACTAATTATATCTAAATGTTTCTTCTCTCTTCATAATGTATTTTTAACTCTGATACTGGTTCAGTCTGGTTCAAACTGAATTGGTCTGTCCCAGTCATTCATAGAGCAACATCGGTGAAGTTGGCACTCTTAACTCACAGTTGGGTGCGGATGCATTCATGTATATATGTGTGTGTCCGCATGTATCTGTGTGTTTCTTAATATATTAATAACTCCCTCTGGTCGAGCAATCTTTGAAGTGTGGAGACAACTGGAAAGCTTCCATTACTCATACTTCTCGCCTTCTTCACTACCTCTTCTACGGCCTCGATATGAATACCCCCTCCGCCTCCGTGGTATTTTCTTCGTGGTTATAAGAGGCTTAGCTCTGTTTCTCGACCGTTATATCGCGTGACTATCTCCCCCTCCGCCTTTTGGGATTCTTTCTCACGTCGTGTAGACGCGTTCTTGAGACTAGTAAAATGAGGTATCCTCTTGATAAGTCGGCAGACCTCGCAAGAACTCTATATCTTTGATATATTGTTTTTGTTTATGCCACGAAACTACGTAGTCGAGGAATTTAGGAACAGTTTAGGTATGATACATTTTATTACTAATTATATCTAAATGTTTCTTCTCTCTTCATAATGTATATATATATATATATATATATATATATATAATATGACATGACGTAAAGTTGTCACTGTCCCCCCCTCTCTCTATATAGTATCTCTCTCTCTTGAGTTTTTCTTTCTGTATGATGACTTGATATCTCTCTGTTGCTTTCCTTTGTTTTTCTTATTCCTTCCTTTTCTTTCTTTTATATTTCCTCCTATCTTTATCTATCTCTTTCTTTTCTCCATACATTTCTCTCTCCGATATTTCTCCACGTTTTCTTTCTCTTTTCTTTCTCTCTCTCCGACTTTGTTCTTTTCTCTCTCTCCTTCTTTTTTCATTCTCTCCGTCTTTTTCTAATTGTGCTGAACACTATGACTTATTATATAAACAAATCACTATCCAGACAGCCTCCAAAAGTAATGGTTGTATTTTAAAAGGGTACGTCAAACCTATTTGTAAAACTGTTATATATTGTCTGATGAAGGCATACCATAATTTAATGTGGTATCCCTGAAATATGTATAATGAAATAAATATGGTTTTATAAATATAGTTTCCATTTATTAATATCATATATCTACTACAAAAATTTGTCGAGTGCTTTATATCAGTTATAAAAATATTTACTTGTTGTATCCCAACAACTTTAAATAGAACTTTTGCATATATATATATATATATATATATATATATATATATATATATATATATTAATTTCAACAATGTCAGTATTCCGTGTGTCATAATTCTCGATTATCATTGGTTCATAGGTTTCAAACGACTCCGCCCACCTCAACGACGCCAAACTTAAATTAATGTGCATAATGCCAATGAGGGCGTGATAGGGGAGAGTAGGAAACAGAGAGGCAAAATGAACGCAGTAACTATTACCATGTGTGTGTTTGTACGTGCGCGTATGTTTATGTGTGTGTGCGTGCGCGCAGCGTTCCACAGAAAGTAAAAGCAATTCGACTTTATCAAACAGTGAACTACAGCGGCGACGGCCTGCAGCCAGGAATGAAGAAAAACGGGCAGAACAGCGCCATCGGAACGCCGAACTTCAGAGGCGAAGATGTGCCGCCATGAATGAAGAGGAGCTGGCTGAACAACGCCAACGAAACACTGGAGCCAACCAGTGACGGCGTGCTGCGATGGTTGAAGACGAACTGGCTGAGCATCATCTTTTATATTGATTATCTATATCTATATCGACATATAATATAAAATATTTGAACTTCCATCATCCTTTTGAGAAACGTGGAACAACCACGTCTATGTAATGATACATGATTTACAGTCAGGCAGAAGATGAACCATCTCCTAGAGATCACTATGCTAGGTGGGAGCACCTAGAATTGTTCATAAACTATGCACAAACGGTACAACGAAAAATCTGGTATATCTGGAAGATTTTTTTACTGTTTTTTGTATCACACAGACACCACCGACTCGCCTCATACTGTAACCAGACAAACATTCAATACAGTCATTTACTTTTTTACCTGTCTTCTCTTATCATCTGTTTACTCGGGCGAAGCTGGGTACGTCAGCTAGTATATATATATATATGACAAGTAAGTATGTTTTGAAACAGTGAGCAGGTTTGAAATTAGAAAATAGAATAGCTTTCACAGTATTTTTGACTAAAGAAATTCGTTTAGCCTGATAATGGGGTTTAGAACCCTCAGATAAATGGAAAAAGATGAGTATTGACGTACATATATATATATATATATATATATATATATATATGATGACGTAAGGCTTCTGTATAGTTATTACGTAACTATATTTATCCCCTTACAGAAACTAATTAGTTGGAGTGAAATTTTAGTAAGTAAGTCAATTTTCATAACTTTCTTATTTACGTCTTTCATATAATTGTTCTGCATTCCCCTGCATTGAACCACAAAGTTACTAAGACAAAACATATATATCTGCTAGCATAGGTATGCATCTGTATACATATGTCGGTAGATATATTAATTCTTTATAATTAACTCCAAATTATTTGTTGAGCAAAATTTGCCAAATTACTACTGTGACTGATAGTAGTAGCTAGGCTCTGTCTTAATAGCACCCCCACTCCAAGCTGGTTAACCTCAGTGTGACGTGATTGATTCTTTTGAATTTGCCACTTGACCAAGAAGGCAGTGAATTTTTCAATGGCTTGGAATCTAGCCCCGCTCGCTTTTTTCCATCCACTGAATTATTTTTATATAAGTTCCCAGTGTCCCCGCATTGCCTGGAAACTTAGCTGAGAATAGACTGCCTGATGACGTAAGGCTTCTGTATAGTTATTACGTAACTATATTTATCCCCTTACAGAAACTAATTAGTTGGAGTGAAATTTTAGTAAGTAAGTCAATTTTCATAACTTTCTTATTTACGTCTTTCATATATATATATATATATATATATGTAGGAGGTGAGTTTTATTGTAGTACAATAAAGCAATGCAGATATCGGATAAGAAGCACTCTACAGTTTGTAGGACTGGAGTATACATAATATATAAGAACAAAAGATGGTTAAAGGAGTTCCATGTATTTTATTATGCGCATTTCAAAAACAAATATCATCATGCAATAATATTTGTGTTTTCATCAGATAAAACAGGACTTCTCACATGTTGATTTAAAACTGAACTATCCACAAGTGTTTTTTAGCCTTCATATCATGTCCTCCTGTTTTATCTGATGAAAACACAAATATTATTGCATGATGATATTTGTTTTTGAAATGCGCATAATAAAATACATGGAACTCCTTTAACCATCTTTTGTCCTTATATATATATATATATATATATATATATATATATATATATATATATATATATATATATATATATATATATATATATATATATATATATATATATATACATTTATATATACATATATACATATATATATACATACACACACAAGCACATATATTTATGTGTATATATATATATATATATAAATTGGAATAAATGCTCTGAAATAGCGATATATATGTGAATATAGACATAGAATATTCGAAAATATTCTGTATGTTTATAATAAACATTTTGAAGACCTAATCGCTATAGAATAGAATACGTCACGTATTACAATTAGATTCTCGATAAAAGCAAGGGAAGTAATCTACGCGTTTCATTCTCGTTAGAAATCATCAGGACTACATATCCAGTGCTTTTATCGAGAATGACACAGCTAGAGACTTATAGAATACTTAGCTGTGTACAGGAACTGGTTTGAAAGAGCGGTTGCCGGTCCGGCAGAAATTAGAAATTGGAATAAATGCTCTGAAATAGCGATATATATGTGAATATAGACATAGAATATTCGAAAATATTCTGTATGTTTATAATAAACATTTTGAAGACCTAATCGCTATAGAATAGAATACGTCACGTATTACAATTAGATTCTCGATAAAAGCAAGGGAAGTAATCTACGCGTTTCATTCTCGTTAGAAATCATCAGGACTACATATCCAGTGCTTTTATCGAGAATGACACAGCTAGAGACTTATAGAATACTTAGCTGTGTACAGGAACTGGTTTGAAAGAGCGGTTGCCGGTCCGGCAGAAATTAGAAATTGGAATAAATGCTCTGAAATAGCGATATATATGTGAATATAGACATAGAATATTCGAAAATATTCTGTATGTTTATAATAAACATTTTGAAGACCTAATCGCTATAGAATAGAATACGTCACGTATTACAATTAGATTCTCGATAAAAGCAAGGGAAGTAATCTACGCGTTTCATTCTCGTTAGAAATCATCAGGACTACATATCCAGTGCTTTTATCGAGAATGACACAGCTAGAGACTTATAGAATACTTAGCTGTGTACAGGAACTGGTTTGAAAGAGCGGTTGCCGGTCCGGCAGAAATTAGAAATTGGAATAAATGCTCTGAAATAGCGATATATATGTGAATATAGACATAGAATATTCGAAAATATTCTGTATGTTTATAATAAACATTTTGAAGACCTAATCGCTATAGAATAGAATACGTCACGTATTACAATTAGATTCTCGATAAAAGCAAGGGAAGTAATCTACGCGTTTCATTCTCGTTAGAAATCATCAGGACTACATATCCAGTGCTTTTATCGAGAATGACACAGCTAGAGACTTATAGAATACTTAGCTGTGTACAGGAACTGGTTTGAAAGAGCGGTTGCCGGTCCGGCAGAAATTAGAAATTGGAATAAATGCTCTGAAATAGCGATATATATGTGAATATAGACATAGAATATTCGAAAATATTCTGTATGTTTATAATAAACATTTTGAAGACCTAATCGCTATAGAATAGAATACGTCACGTATTACAATTAGATTCTCGATAAAAGCAAGGGAAGTAATCTACGCGTTTCATTCTCGTTAGAAATCATCAGGACTACATATCCAGTGCTTTTATCGAGAATGACACAGCTAGAGACTTATAGAATACTTAGCTGTGTACAGGAACTGGTTTGAAAGAGCGGTTGCCGGTCCGGCAGAAATTAGAAATTGGAATAAATGCTCTGAAATAGCGATATATATGTGAATATAGACATAGAATATTCGACAGTTCCTGTACACAGCTAAGTATTCTATAAGTCTCTAGCTGTGTCATTCTCGATAAAAGCACTGGATATGTAGTCCTGATGATTTCTAACGAGAATGAAACGCGTAGATTACTTCCCTTGCTTTTATCGAGAATCTAATTGTAATACGTGACGTATTCTATTCTATAGCGATTAGGTCTTCAAAATGTTTATTATAAACATACAGAATATTTTCGAATATTCTATGTCTATATTCACATATATATCGCTATTTCAGAGCATTTATTCCAATTTCTAATTTCTGCCGGACCGGCAACCGCTCTTTCAAACCAGTTCCTGTACACAGCTAAGTATTCTATAAGTCTCTAGCTGTGTCATTCTCGATAAAAGCACTGGATATGTAGTCCTGATGATTTCTAACGAGAATGAAACGCGTAGATTACTTCCCTTGCTTTTATCGAGAATCTAATTGTAATACGTGACGTATTCTATTCTATAGCGATTAGGTCTTCAAAATGTTTATTATAAACATACAGAATATTTTCGAATATTCTATGTCTATATTCACATATATATCGCTATTTCAGAGCATTTATTCCAATTTCTAATTTCTGCCGGACCGGCAACCGCTCTTTCAAACCAGTTCCTGTACACAGCTAAGTATTCTATAAGTCTCTAGCTGTGTCATTCTCGATAAAAGCACTGGATATGTAGTCCTGATGATTTCTAACGAGAATGAAACGCGTAGATTACTTCCCTTGCTTTTATCGAGAATCTAATTGTAATACGTGACGTATTCTATTCTATAGCGATTAGGTCTTCAAAATGTTTATTATAAACATACAGAATATTTTCGAATATTCTATGTCTATATTCACATATATATCGCTATTTCAGAGCATTTATTCCAATTTCTAATTTCTGCCGGACCGGCAACCGCTCTTTCAAACCAGTTCCTGTACACAGCTAAGTATTCTATAAGTCTCTAGCTGTGTCATTCTCGATAAAAGCACTGGATATGTAGTCCTGATGATTTCTAACGAGAATGAAACGCGTAGATTACTTCCCTTGCTTTTATCGAGAATCTAATTGTAATACGTGACGTATTCTATTCTATAGCGATTAGGTCTTCAAAATGTTTATTATAAACATACAGAATATTTTCGAATATTCTATGTCTATATTCACATATATATCGCTATTTCAGAGCATTTATTCCAATTTCTAATTTCTGCCGGACCGGCAACCGCTCTTTCAAACCAGTTCCTGTACACAGCTAAGTATTCTATAAGTCTCTAGCTGTGTCATTCTCGATAAAAGCACTGGATATGTAGTCCTGATGATTTCTAACGAGAATGAAACGCGTAGATTACTTCCCTTGCTTTTATCGAGAATCTAATTGTAATACGTGACGTATTCTATTCTATAGCGATTAGGTCTTCAAAATGTTTATTATAAACATACAGAATATTTTCGAATATTCTATGTCTATATTCACATATATATCGCTATTTCAGAGCATTTATTCCAATTTCTAATTTCTGCCGGACCGGCAACCGCTCTTTCAAACCAGTTCCTGTACACAGCTAAGTATTCTATAAGTCTCTAGCTGTGTCATTCTCGATAAAAGCACTGGATATGTAGTCCTGATGATTTCTAACGAGAATGAAACGCGTAGATTACTTCCCTTGCTTTTATCGAGAATCTAATTGTAATACGTGACGTATTCTATTCTATAGCGATTAGGTCTTCAAAATGTTTATTATAAACATACAGAATATTTTCGAATATTCTATGTCTATATTCACATATATATCGCTATTTCAGAGCATTTATTCCAATTTCTAATTTCTGCCGGACCGGCAACCGCTCTTTCAAACCAGTTCCTGTACACAGCTAAGTATTCTATAAGTCTCTAGCTGTGTCATTCTCGATAAAAGCACTGGATATGTAGTCCTGATGATTTCTAACGAGAATGAAACGCGTAGATTACTTCCCTTGCTTTTATCGAGAATCTAATTGTAATACGTGACGTATTCTATTCTATAGCGATTAGGTCTTCAAAATGTTTATTATAAACATACAGAATATTTTCGAATATTCTATGTCTATATATATATATATATATATATATATACGAGGTGTGTTAGAAAAGTTCCAGGACTGATGTCACAAAAGATTTATTTCAAACCCAAACTTCACACTTAGAATTTTCTCCTTCAAAGTAATATACTCTGGAGGCTAATGCACTTTTCCATCCTTTTCTGCCACACTTGCATGCACTCCTGGAAGGATTCTTCCGGGATCCTCCGTAGTTCCGTCGTCACGGCCTTTTTGATGTCGTCCACGTCTTCAAAACGGGTCCCCTCCGTGTCGTACTCGAAGATCCATGACTCATCACCGGTGATGACTGTCCCTAGCAAGTCTGATTCGGTTTCAAGACGCTCGAGGATGTCCTGGCACACTTGCATGCGTCGACCCTTCTGGTCATCGTTCAGCAGTTTTGGCACCATATTCGCGCAGACTTTCCGCATGTCCAAATCTTCAGTGAGAATCTTCCAGGCGCTGTCCCGATTCATGCCCAGCTCATTTGCCATCAGTCGAACAGTCGGCCGACGATCGCTACGCACCATCTGCCTGACGCGCTCAACGTTGACCTCAGTCCTGGTTGTTGAGAGCCTTCCGCTCCTGCGGTCATCTTGCACCACTCAAAAACACGTGAGCGTGACATCGTCCATACACTTGCTGCAGCATCCCAGTGCTTCTGACGGAGTTTTCCCCAACCCTACCAGAAACTTCAAGTTTGTTCGTTGCTCTGTGCTCATTGCTTGACGACCTGAAAAAGAGGACATGTATATAAAATTATGAAGAAAAAAGTTTGTTCGCTGCAGAGAGCTAAGATTACAGTTACATACTCCAGGGGGATTATACTTTGAAGGAGAAAATACATACTCCAGGGGGATTATACTTTGAAGGAGAAAACTCTTAGTGTGACACACCCATATATATATATATATATATATATATATATATAAACGTTTGTATATGTACAATAAATCCAAAACAATGCAGGTATGGACATAGAATAAAGAATGTTGACAATTAGTCTTTTACCTTAGATTTAATTTTCGAGATAATATCTCTTCTTCAGAGGGAAGTAAAGCGGTTAAACCAGTGTTCTAAATAGCTTGCCAAGTTATGTTGAAAGGAAATGGTATATCTTTTGCATTTACATTCTTTATTCTATGTCCATACCTGCATTGTTTTGGTTTTATTATACATATACAAACGTTTATACCTCATTACACAATGCTTCAAGTGAACTATAACCTCCTTCATATATATATATATCTTATACAAGCTTCTACATAACTTGGTATAATTTCACCTAACTTGTAGAAATCTTATAATGAAAAGAGTCGTCTGGGAAATGATATATTTGATATATCTCATAAGAAATAATACAGCCAATTATGCACACAATAAAATATAGTTAGCACCCCAAACGTTTATTGGGAATATACTCAGGTATTTCCTAATGTTTGTTGAGTGAGTTGGAATTTGGCCTGAATATCGCTTTTAGCTTTCTCTGATTATGTATTTATATATTTACTCTTGGAGCAACAGATATGAACTTTCCCGATATAAGGTATGACGCTCTTTTATTTTTTATATGAATATTGATTGTTTGTTCTTGTATTTTATTTTGTTATTTTGCCCGAGAAAATATCTGTGTCATAAAGCGATGCGCACATATGGTTATTTTTTCACATCCAATTGAGTTCTTAGCACGTGGCTTGAATTCTTGTCAGAGTTCAACGACCTACGCACGTATTGTTTTTGGCGGTAGCCTCCTTCCTTCCATTTTCTGGACAGTGTAAGATTTTCTTTAGAACTGCTGGACTAACAATCTAGCAGTCCCCTAAAGCACTGATGGTGATTATCGCTAAATATTGATGTTGATTTGGTTATCAATATTAACATTATTGGGTACCCACTGAAGATTTATAAGAGCTCACTTGAAAAGGTATTTGTTGATCTTATACAAGCTTCTACATAACTTGGTATAATGTCACCCAACTTGTAGAAATCTTATAATAAAACGAGTCGTCTGGGAAATGATATATTTGATATACCTCATATTAAATAATACAGCCAATTATCCACACAATACAATATAGTTAGCACCCCAAACGTTTAATTGGGAATATACTCAGGTATTTCCTAATGTTTGTTGAGAGAGTTGGAATATGGCCGGAGTATCGCTTTTAGCTTTCTCCGATTATGTATTTATATATATTTGTACTTTGTATATGTGCATTTCTGTAGATGTGTTTGTTTATGTTTGTATGTGTATATTTATATGTATCTGTATATATATATATATATATATATATATATATATATATATATATATATATATATATATATATATATATATATATATATGTGTGTGTGTGTATATATATATATATATATATATGTGTGTGTGTGTGTGTATATAAGTGTGCGTGTGTGTATATGTGAATGTGTCTGTTGACACCTGGAATATAGCTTAAGGGAAACATGACAATAATGATATGATAGGCACCCAATATTTTGAATTGGTTTATAGAATTCTCTTGGCCTTTGTCACTCTAAATATAAATTATAGCCTTAAAGAATTAGCTTTTAATGAATTCCCTTTTCTTTCAACCAATGACCTCCACCCATCCCACTCCCGACCCTCTCCTACCACATGAAAAGATATAAATACCACAACATTTATTTGGGATAGCCAGATTCCTGATGATTTCTAAAGAATGAAACAGTTCTAGTCCTGTTGAATCTCATCTATATTAAAAATGTTTTACTCTCGCTATGTATTTAGTACCTTACTTACTGTGGTTACCTCCGATTCAATCCGGAATAACTTACCTATATATATATATAAGTATATATAAAGTATATATATATATATATTTAAAACTTCACTGCTCACAAATGTTTTTTAAACTTCATATCATGTTTCCCTATTTTATCTGATGAGAACGCAAATATCATCCCATGATGATATTTGTTTTTGAAATGCGCATAATAAAATACTTTGAATTCTTTTAGCCATCTTTTGATCGTATATTATATATATATATATATATATATATATATATATATATATATATATATATATATATATATATATATATATAGGCGCGGATTGGCAGTATCGGTAGAAGGTCGGACGCCATGCTTTCCAGCATAGTTACGTCCCTTTACGATCTGAATTCAAACCCCGCCGAGGTTGATTTTGCCTTTCATCCTTACGGGGTCGATAAAATAAAGTACCACTAATGCACTGGGTAATTGCTGGCCTTGTGCCTAAAGTAGAAACAATTATATATATATATATAAGTATATATAAAGTATTATATATATATATATATATATAGTTGTTATATAGTTAGGTGTATTATTGGTTGTGTCATACGGTCCAATAAACGTTTGTAAGCAATATTAATTTCTCCACGCTGCTGTATATCTCCAGTTCCATTTATGGGAACAGTTAGATGATGTAAAGCGGAGTATTTGTATCAAAATAAAGATCCGAAGGCATGGTATAAATTTTACAATTATTTTAATCACGAAACATCTTTCAATAAGCGATAGATCGATCGTGTGGTCATGATCGATTACCGCTGAACTCATCAGGTGAATAATGATACGAGGGAGGAAAAACTAACGATGTTCACTCAATAGAGTTCTGTTCCCCATATGAAGATTCAGCAGCAAAAACACGCCAATTGCTATCGTCTTCAGTCAGGGTCATAAATCAATCAAGTCTCTATCTCTCAATATCTGTAAAAGACGCTGGACAGGTCTAATCTCAACATCAAATCTGTAGAATTTCAGTCTGTCACAAATAGTGTGAGTGAGTACACACACAGTCACACACACCGACGCGAGGTCAGAAAAAAAAATATATACCAACATAGTATGCACCGAAAGTTAGGTTACAAAACAACAAATGTAATATTGGTCAAATCTCAAATTTAACGATGTAAATTAGAAAAATTGGGTCAACCACAACCCTATACACACGCAAGTAAATTCCGTTCGGCGTCCTGCTATACGTGTATCGATTGAATTGTAACATCCGTATCGTCTAAATAGTGTATGTTTTGGTATATACACATCCATATGTAGAGCAAGTAGTCAGCTCGTATCGAACTCTCTATGTGCCGTTGTCCCGTTGAGAATCTGAGTCCCCGAGTCAGTGCGTGCAAGCACCCGCCATGTAGGCCACCAAGGGGCTCCTTGTAGGTTGGGTATTTGAGTTAAGGTGTCAGTGTGTGCGTTTTCCCATCATATGGGCCCTCGGGCTTTTAAGATAAGTGTTTGAGTGGTGGAGGTGTGTTACCCAACACAAAAATAAAAATAAAATAAAATAAAATAAAATAACAAAACCCCGGGGATGTGTGTAAGTGATGGCGTGTATGTAGTATTGTCCATTCAACAACTGTGAGCATTCAGCAACTGTGAGCATTCAGCAACTGTGAGCATTCAGCAACTGTGAGCATTAGAGGATGACAGAACAAAAACCTAGTGTAGTATTCAATTGATAGGATCGTGACCAGTCATAACTGTGGAACTCCGTGTCTAAAAAAACCGGGTACTGTGTGTAGAATTAAGTATAAAGAGCGTAATCGTTCTTAACTGAGTGTGTAATACGTCTAACGATTTACTAACTGAGAGAACTCTATCGTTAGGGTATTTTAAAGTAATGGTGAGTGCGCGTAATCGGTCTTAACTGGGTGTGTAATTGTTCTAACTATTTACTAACCAGTATTCTAAAGTAATGGTAAATGTGCACTCAGCTGTGAGAACTCTGTGGAAACATACCGAGTACCGTTTGTAAGTGCGCAAACGATCTTAGTTGTCTACTACATGAGTGTGTGATTGTCTATTTTTTGCTAATTGAGAGAGATCTATGGCTAAGGTAAAAAGGGTGGAGTTAGTGGTAGGTTACTTACTAAAATTCCTGAGGAAGGTTTTCGATGTTCTATGCTGGCTGGTGCTGAAAGAGTCCGCACTCCTATTGATTAGTAGGGGGCCGCCTCTAATTATATTAAAGGTTTCAGCTATACATAAATTACAAACGCCCGTGTTGCTGTTATATGGCTGGGCTGAGCAAATTATGGACCAGGATAAGGAGTGCTCTATATTCTGTTGTTTAAGCTTCCAGACTAATTCAGAAAGCGCCGTGCTATTTTTTTATCTAATATATTAAAGGTCTGACGGTGATTATACCATCTATCCTTAAATTCAGTGGCAGTCGCCCCAACATACCTGAACGTTCTATCTAAAGTGGAGACCTTACAATCGTACACTATGTTTCTGGTGAAGCATTTCCCAGCCAAGGGGCAAGAAGCTGTGTTCCTGCAATTACATTTTCTGCTACCGACCGGGGTAGTTCCCGAGGAACCACGGTGCCTCTGGTGTCTGGTCTCAGTTCTTGTCTGCTCTATGGGTAAGTTCCCAGGTGTTGGGGTAGTCCGACTCACCTCACGCGTATGAGTCTGTTCATGCATAGAATTGCCATTAGTTCTGCCATGCCTCATCCCGCCCTGGGCTGTCCTAAGTCTACTATAATTCATCTTAGCTATATTCTGAGCTATGTTACTGGTTGTGGAGTAGGACAGCTTGATGGTATTCCTATTGTATATTTTATAGTATTTGTGTGATCTAGGGAAGCATTTGTCGAAGGCCCTAAAGAAAAGCTTAGCTATACTGGTGGTCAGGCCGGTGGAGTATGTTGTACCACAGGATTTTTCTGGTCCGATGACTCTTGTTCTTATTATCTATACTAGTGTTACCTGCCTCCTTGGTTGCTACTGGTCTATTAGAACTGATAACTGCCTGTAGGTCGATGATGCCCCGGGGTGTCCAGGTGGTGTTCGGAATCGTCCCAAGTCTCCGGGGCGGTGTACATTTGTCCCTATTCCCTCTACCCGACCTCCGTTCTATTTTACGTTCAACGGTTGGTTTATCAGCTCTAAAATTAAGGTTACAATTAAAGTTTCTGTTGGCTGTATGGTGCTCGGACACCGTGTTTGTACCTGGGTGGTTGTTCTCATTGGTACCGTCGTCATTAGGACTATGAGGCAATACAACATGAAGTCTATATTGATCCTCCTTCGCCTCCCGCCTGCTGTTAACTAAAGTGTCACTATTTTGGCCTAAGCTATCGCAGACAATGTTGCTACTACTACCTAAGGGACGTTTGAATGAGATTCCCTCGCTATTCCCCGCGCTATTATAGTAATTTGAGATCCTATCGAATGTATCTTCATTGGAAGATAGTCCTGAAATTCTACTAGAGACGCCTTTTGTAATGCCGTTAGTGATTATTCTAGGGTGGTTTGATTTTGCGTTGACATAATTTAATTTCTCATTGGGTTTGTGGTAGGGTTGGAAGAGTCCTGAATTGAGGTTAAGTGTAACATCTAGAAAATTAACTATCTTCAGGTTTTCTTCAAACACTATACTTAAGTTTATGTTGTTGAAGAATTTGCTTAGTTTTTTCCTCACCTTCTCTACCATACTATTATTATGATACGACAGAGTAAACAAAACGTCGTCACGGTAAGCGCCACCTCCCAAGTGGGGCATTTCCACTCTAAGACAGTCGAAGATGTAGAGGCCCACCAGATCCGTCACCTGGGCTGAGTCCTAGGATCCCATGGTGATGTCAAAATTGTCCGGCCAGTCTTTCCTAGTCCACAAGTCTCCGTTGAACTCGATTAAGGTTTTCCTACTAGGAGAATAATGTAAATTTCTTTAGATGTAAGGTTGGTGTGCAAGCTAGCAAAGTTTAGAGCCTTACCTAGAAGAGTTGGAGAGATCGAAGAGTAGTAGTTAGAGATATCAAACTGTATAAACTTATTCTGCGATTTCTCAAACCAGTTAATTACCTCACTAGTTCCTGACCATAATTTAAGCTTCGATCTCCTAACTAGAGTGGGGATTATTTTATCAAGGATGTTTTTACTCACGATTCCTATTAGCCTGACAGATCTTGACGATTCAAAGTTTATTTTGTGGTCTTTCAATAAAATCCTCAGAATTTTAGGATGGAAGGGCTCAGTTTTATTTTCAATACCCAGTTTAGTCATGACGCTATTGGCCTCCGTGTTGATTAGATCCAGGTTGGCCTGTGTAGTTTTCCTGTAGTTTTTTCAGGTCGTCATAGATTACTCTATCCATAACGTATAGTTTGTTCGTTTTATCCGCGTGCACCAGAATGCCGGTCGAGTTCTTTAGTTTTCTTAGATCACCGTTCAGTCGTTTTAAGTAGACTTTTCTCCTGAGTGGGTTTTTCCTGAACTTAAAGTTGGATACTATGTTAGTCATTTCATTTTCGAATTCCTCCAGGTACTTATTGTATGGTGGGTTTCTTCTGGATTTGAATTTTCCCTCGATGCCACACGTTCCCTCCCTGTGTGGTTTGTTGGTGTTCCTCTATCGAAGTGGAAGGCCTTTTAACGCATTCTACGGACAAAGGAGTCCGATTTACCTATCGCCAAACTTGTGAATACTTTTATGCTAGGCATAGAGATGTCCTTAAGCGAAGAGTTCACCGAGAATTTCTCCATCATATTTTTTGCTTAACAGCATTAAGTGCTCAATTAGGAGCTTTAAGTTGTTACATAGTAATGTGTATTATTGGTTGTGTCATACTGTCCAATAAACTTTTGTTAGCAATATTAAATTCTCCACGCTTCTGTATATCTCCAATTCCATTTATGGGAACAGCTAGATGATGTAAAGCGGAGTATTTGTATCAAAATAAAGATCCGAAGGCATGGTATAAATTTCCAATCATTTAAATCACGACAAATGTTTCAATAAGAAATAGATCGATCGTGTGGTCGTGATCGATTATCACTGATCTCATCAGGTGAATAATGAATTGTCTTCAAATCTTTGATGTTTGTGGTTTTGTAACCTAATTTGGGTGCATACTACGTTGGTAAATATATCTTTTTCTGACCTCGCGTCGGTGTGTCTGTTCTCACTCACACTAATTGTGACCGACCGAAATTCTACAGATTTGATGTTGAGATTAGACATGTCCAGCGTCTTTTACAGCTATTGAGAGATAGAGACTTGATAGATTTATGACCCTGACTGAAGACGATAGCAGTTGGCGTGTCTTGGCTGCTGAATCTTCATATGGGGAACAGAACTCAAGTGAGTGAACATCGTTAGTTTTTCCTCCCTCGTATCAAAGATTTGAAGATAATTCATTATTCACCTGACGAGATCAGTGATAATCGATCATGACCACACTATCGACATATCTGTTATTGAAACATATGTCGTGATTAAAGTGATTGGAAATCTATACCATGCCTTCGGATCTTTATTTATATATATATATATATATATATATATATATATATATATATATATATAGTAATAATAATAAAATTGAAGACTAAAATCAAAAGAGGGCTCGATAAGGATAAATATATATCAAATATATAAGAACCGTAGAGCAAATATTTATTAAAATAACAGATTAAAGTTTAAGCAAAGAATCGCTGCTTTCACCCTTAACGGGATCTTCTGAAACTAAAAGAATCAATCTGTGAACGCAGAAGTAAATATTTCAAAAAACGTTGCAACCAAAGGAAGACAGGAAGACGATACTTTGGTTCGTGGAAACTTTCCCTGGCAAAGAACGGATAAAGACAAAGATAATACGTTATAATTTGGAGCGGTGAAAACAATTACACGAACAGACAAAACCACGTTTATGGTAAATGAAGTCGTAGACTAATATTCTATTAGGTGGTACGTGGAGACGTTCTCTGGCAATGAACGGAAAAAATGAAGATAATAAGTCATTATGTCGAGCGCTGAGAACAATTACACGCAAAGACAAAACCACGTATATGGTATAACTGAAGTCGTAGACTAAAATTCTATTAGGAAACCGAATGATTCTCGGCTTCAGAGTTAAGAATAAAGTAAATAAATTACAGAGGTAATTGAAATTAAATATATACATGCACGCATCCATATACGTACACACACAAGCATACGCGAAAACATCCGCAATGGGTAGCCAATACAAGCACGTACGAAAAAAAACAAAAAAAAACGCACGCACATACAGAACCCACGCAACGCATATACCCGCACACATGCGAACGTATACACCAAATACACATAAAAACATATATAAAATATATATATATATATATGTGTGTGTGCGTGTGTGTGAGTGTGCGTGTATACATATAATTATATAAACGTATATAAATATACACACATAAATACGTATAAACGCTCTCGCACACATACCACCTATAAATACACATAAGTACGCAGACGAACGTCAACCAAAACACAAAGTACACATATACACCCACCTTACATACGTATGAACCCGCATACTCACACATAAGCAAAACTCACGTATACACATAACCATATGCACATGTACCAGTATATATAAGATATACACCATAATATATACAAGCAAATATACGTACGAGAAAGTATACGAACCTTCACAAAACATACAGGTAATATATACTTACCTATACAAATAAGTAATGGTATAAACATAACATATACTTAGCTAACACATCAAGACGTAAAATATCTGCGTATAGTTCGTACTATCCGTTAGGGTATAATGTGGGCTGTAATACAGGAAAGTTTTGTGCAAGTTATGTTTACAAGCCAAAATTGCCTCAGATTATTTGTTTAAGATGCGATCTTTGGCGTAGGGTATTTGCAGGGCTTCAGCGGCGCATAGGCCACATGGTCTTTTATTACAGTTGTACGATCTAGCCTTAGCTAGGTTCTCCCAGTGTAATTTATATTGGGTGTGGTTGTCTTTTCGACTCCAGATGTAAGCTGAAAGTGACGTCATATTCCTTCTTAAAGGGTTAAGAAAAGAATGTGTATTCATGTAACGACGCTGCTTGAACCTATTGGCGGTTAACCCTATGTAGGCCCTACGGGACGTGGGTGTTTCAACCTTACATTTGTAGATAAAATGTTACAAGAGGGCATTTCCTGGATAGGGGGCAGTCAACCCGATTCCTACAATTACAGTTAGTACTAGCTACAGGGTTACACATGTTCCTACGGCTAGGTAGTTTAGCTAAATTTGAAGCTGTGATGTTATGTGCCCAAAGCACATACCCCTACAAGCAGGAAAACATACCTAAACATCCCTTCACTTGTCGTCACATAATACCATGGGCCCAACACTATGTGTCAATAATTGTCACAAGTGTAGTGTTTGTACCAGAGTTTTCAAGTCGCTGGCTGGACTAAAAAGTTACACTCGTTCAGCGCATCGATAAGGGTTCTCCTACATGGATATAAAGTAGTGGCCGTACTCGAAAACGAGCTGGCAGCCAACATGTATGTATGTATGTATGTATGTATGTATGTATGTATGTATGTATGTATGTATGTATGGATGTATATATGCATGTGTGTATGTATGTATGTATGTATGTATGTATGTATGTATGTATGTATGTATGTATATATGCATGTGTGTATATATGTATATGTGTATGTATGTATTGGTGCCACCGTCAGCTAGTGTAAAAACCATTTGCAAACAAGAGAGAATGGTTATTATCTTGATTCTTCTCCCTACCAAACACAGACACACCCTTCCTATAACTATTTCATTAGACATTCTATTTATTCTATTTATCTTCATTGCCTTCTTTTCACTTATTTATTCCTATCATAATTCTCTTCTTTTAATCCTATATTCTTTCACCAACCCCTTCATTTCTTTCTTTCTTTCATTCTTTCTTTCTTTCTTTCTCTCTTTCTTTCTTTCTTTCTTTCTATCTTTCTTTCTTTCTTTCTTTCTTTCGTTCATTCCTTCCTTCCCTCTTTCATTGTGGATTGGCAGTATCGGGAGAGGGTCGGACGCCATGCTTTGCAGCATAGAGTTACGGACGTTTATGATCTGAGTTCAAATCCCGCCAAGGTTAACTTTGCCTTTCATCCTTATGGACTCGATAAAATAAGGTACCAGTAATGTACTGGGTATTTTGCTGGCCTTGTGCCAGAAGTAGAAACAATTATTTCTTTATTGTTATCTGAGGGGTTAGGAGTAAAAGGTTGTATTGGTGATGGTACTGATTGTGTTTCATATGGCAGTGACGGTGGTGGTGTGTGTGTGTCGGTGTGGTTGAGTGGTTGCGTTGATGATTGTTATGTTTGTTGTAGTGTTTGTGGGAGCTGTAGCACATAGAAGTGTTTTCGGGTTGTTTTACCATCAGAGTAAAAATCGTGATAGAGCAGCGCTCTCATGTACACAAGCGCGTACGCACGCACACGCACACACACAGAGACACACACACACACACACACACACACACACACACACACACACACACACACACACACACACACACACACACACACACACACACACACACACACACTCACACATAAAATAAAAATGTCGTAAACATTACATTACAATACAATAGGAGAGAACATGATAATAGTACCACTGATGATGTTGCAGATGTGCAATGAAAGAACTTTGATAGACTATATATATACATTCATATCTGTATTTTTAACCGTTGTTCAGTCAATGATAAACATTGATTGCCAAATAAATTAACTATGGCGATATAAAAGATACAGAAGAAAAAACCAACCAAACAGTGAGTGTGTTCTGTTATTATTTCTGGCAATATTATTACAACAATATGACCCTCTACAAATATAACAATGTTTGTTTCGACACACGATTTCATATCAAAAACCTTGCAAAACAAATATGTATATATATATATATATATATATATATATATATATATATATATATATATATATATATATGAAATCGTGTGTATATATATATATATATACATGAGCGGCTTGAGTCTTATCCTAACGTTACTAGATAGGTAACATGAACATCAACATGGTTCAGTAGAGTCGTGAGGGTCTGAGCATCCCTTTTTGGAGACGCACACCTCATCCATATATAATATAGAAAATGAATTTATTTACCAAACATGTCTACATTTGCGAGGCAGAGTCGTTATAACATCGGATATTCGTTTCGGCTCTCGGCTCCCTGAGTTCAAATCCGACCATTTCACCATTGCATGTCATCCATTCAGGGTTGATATAAAACGTAGTGAGTCGATTCTCCGCTATATCTTTATCTCACGTCCATTCTCTCACACTCTATCCTTATCTGAAAGAAATCTACTGGATAGGAGAGAGATCGGCTACGCCAGGTTTAAAATTGCCCTATATATATATATATATATATATATATATATATATATATATATATATATATATATATATATATATATATATATATATATATATATATATATATATGTATGTATATATATATATCCCAAGGCTCAGATACCATCAACACTATAAACACAGAGCTGGCATATATAAGATCTGACTAACTGCCTAATGAGGTCATAGCCATTCAATGGCTATCATCGAAATATATATAGCAGTAAATAAAGGATTATGAGTTTATGCAACTGACTTATGTTTCGTTACTATATATATGTATATATATATATATATATATATATATATATATATATATATATATATATATATATATGTGTGTGTGTATGTATGTATGTATATATATATATATATATATATATATATATATATATATATATATATATATATATATATATATATATATATATATATATATATATATATATACATATATATATATATATACATATATATATATTCAGGTTTGAGGTTCACCACTGTATAGAGTTGGTCTATTCCGTATGGTCAATCGTAATGCAATAATATAGAGAGTAGTCAACGTAAAGCAGTTCAACCGTCTTTGTTTTTGTAGTTGGTGGTGCTATGACGGAGTTAAATATTATAATGAAATGTCAGGAGGCTGGATTTATGTAAATCCTTTAAAGGTTTATTATACTATGATCATTTCAACGACCGGGTTCCGTATGAATCCGATGATATCATCAGGTATTCGAAATATAATACGTGAATGTAATAGATAAAATCCATGGGCGACCGCTATTCTGTTCCTTCAACTTCAGCCGGTCGCCCTCGAGTGACGTGGCTAAAGTTTACAGTATACTACTACCGGTCAGATAAACGAAAGCAGAAAGGGATGGGAACATAAGTTAGCGTCAATCTCATGCCACAAGGTAAAAGAAAGAAAGAAAGGAAGGAGAGAGAAGAAGGGGGAAGAAAGAAGAAGAGAAGCCAGGGTTAATGTCAGCTATAAGAAGAAAGGCAACTACTACCGGCCAGATATAGGCAAGCAGAAGGGGGAAGGAAGATAAGTCTGCGGGAGGAAGACAGGAAGCGGGGAGAAAAGAAGGAAGAGAAGAGAGAAGTAGAAAAGTAAGGGTTGATGGCTACAAGAAGGAAGATAGAAAGAAAGTGGAAGAAAGGTCGATATAAATGCCAGACCACAGTCAGGCCAGGAGTGGCGCGAGAAAATGTTTACAGGGACCCGCATCTTAGAAGAGGTGAATATATTGGGAGTCAGTGTGTTACAATGTTTAGACTTATAGGATGAAGTTAAAAAATTAATAATCAATATTCAATATTAAAGAGGTTAGAAAATTTAAAGTTCAACAGTTTAACATTTTTCAGGTTGATATATCTAATAGTTCCGATTTGTTCTGTAATTTAAAGGTACTATGTGGCGGTTAAAACACCGGCCGCGCCCCTGGCCCCATGGCGAATTAAGCTACGCCGAGTATTTTCATTTAGCGAAAGAAGGGGAAATTTATTTTTCCAAGCAGTCCGGGTAAGCTCGTGCGCCAGGGGGGCGGGTCGCGCCGCCATTAAAACTCACCGAACAGTCCGACAGAAAGTTGGAACTTTAAAATATTACTTAGAGAATTAGAAAAGTAATGGTTGATGGCTACAAGAAGGAAGATAGAAAAAAAGAGGAAGAAAGGTCGATATTAATGTCAGACCACAGTCAGGCCAGGAGTGGCGCGAGAAAATTTTTACAGGGACCCGCATCTTAAAACCCACCCAACAGTCCGACAGAAAGTTGGAACTTTAAAATATTGCTTAACTTTATCGGATAAAGTTGAAAGAATTCAGAATAACATTATAAAATTAAAGAGTAAGAAGATTGAGAATTGAACAAACAGAAAATTGAAGATTAAACATTCAAATAACTTCTATGAGGTTTTGGGTTGCGGGGTTTAATTAAAGAGAGTCTTTTATGAAGAAACGTTAATCGTATTATGTAGATCTGTAATTTATCCTAGTGGGATGTAGAGTACGGGATATAGTCGTGTAATATTTATTTTTGTTCTCAGGAAGAGATATTCTAGTGTCGTGTGCTAATGGGTACAAGTCCCAATGTGAGGAGTAGAAATACATGGATACATAGAAGTGGAATACGCGGAAGAGCACATTGGTACAGCAAAGGTATAAATATATAAACATATCAATATATAGGTATAAATATGTAAATAAACCAACAAGAGTGGTGTTGGAGTAAGATGGAGAAATCAAGACATAGGAGAATTACAATATAGTTCAGGTTGCAGTATTTATGTTCCCGGGGGGAGACAATCCTGTGTCGTGTGTTAAGGGTACACGCGAGTAAAAGTCCGAATAAGGGAAGTAAAGAGTACATGGATGTATAGAGGTAGAGTACGTGGAAAGGCATTAATACAGCAAATAAAGATGTGAAGATATAAATAAACAAACAAGACTCATTGTCTAGTAAATGGAGAGTTCAAGACACATGAGAAATACAATATAGTTCAGGTTGCAGTATTTATGTTCCCAGGGGGAGATATTCCAGTGTCGTGTACTAAAGATACACGCGAGTAAAAGTCCGAATAAGGGAAGTAGAAAGTACATGGATTTTCAGCCCCATGGATTTTATCTATTACATTCACGTATTATATTTCGAATACCTGATGATATCACCGGATTCATACGGAACCCGGACATTGAAATGATCATAGTATAATAAACCTTTCAAGGATTTACACAAATCCAGCCTCCTGTCATTTCATTATATATATATATATATATATATATATATATATATATATATACATATACACATATATATATATATATATATATATATATATATATATATATATATATATATATATATATATATATATATATATATATATAAATATATATATATATATATATATATATATATATATATATTTTCTCATTCCTTGTATTTTGATCATGCTTTATTTTTATTTATTATTTATTATATTTTTGTCTTTATTTGTTAATTTTTCATTCGCACCGTTTCCTTTCGCTATATGTCTCTCCACCACTCCCCTACACACCTTTTGAACTCTCACCTGAAGAAGGGCTTATGCCCGAAACGTCGTCCCCCACCTACCCCCCACTCTCCTGAGCGTGAATTTAATAAACATTTGTCGTACTGCCTCTCTGTTCTGTCCCTGTTCAATTTTTCATTATATATATATATATATATATGTATATATATATATATAGATATATATTAATTAAAACAACAGATTAAAGTTTAAGCAAAGAATCGCTGCTTTCACCCTTAACGGGATCTTCTGAAACTAACAAAGTCAATCTGCGAACGCAGAAGTGAATATTTAAAAAAACGTTGCAACCGGAGGCAGACAGGAAGACGATACTTTGGTTCGTGAAAACACACACACACACATATTTATATGTTGTGTATTTGTATACCTATGGCGAGTGTTTTCGCGTATGCTTGTGTATGTACGTATTTGGATGCGTGTATGTATTTATTTAATTTCAATTACCTCTGTATTTTATTTTATTTATTCTTAACTCTGAAGCGGAGAATCATTCGGTTTCCTAGTTAGAATTTTAGTCTACGACTTCAGTTATACCATTTACGTGGTTTTGTCTTTGCGTGCAATTGTTCTCAACGCTCCACATATGACGTATTATCTTCGTTTTTTCCGTTCATTGAAAGAGAACGTCTCTATGAACTACCTAAGAGAATATTAGTCTACGAATTCTTTTATACCATAAACGTCATTTTGTCTTTGCGTGTAATTGTTTCACCGCTCCAAATAATTACGTATTATATTCGTTTTTTCCCGTTCTTTGCCAGGGAACGTTTCCACGAACCAAAGTATCGTCTTCCTGTCTTCCTCTGGTTGCAACGTTTTTTGAAATATTCACTTCTGCGTTCACAGATTGACTCTGTTAGTTACAGAAGATCCCGTTACGGATGAAAGCAACGATTCTTTGCTTAAACTTTAATCTGTTATTTTAATAAATATTTGCCCTACGGTTCTTATGTATTTGATATATATTTATCCTTATCGAGCCCTCTTTGGATTTTAGTCTTCAAATTTATTATAATTACTATTTGCCTCCCTCGGTTGAGCTCTCTATTGACTTATATGCATCATGCAGAAAAAAACATCTGAATATTTCTACAAAGAACATACCCATACCAAGCAGGAAAACATACCTAAAACTCCTGATACAGAAAACAGACGCGTTCAATAAAAGGTTGCGTTGGCGTGCCTTCTATTTCGATAATCAGCGAAAAGCAGCCAACAAACAGGATACATTTGGGTTTAAAATCTATAATAACCATCCGTGCAACCCAGCATTGCTACCCTTCGAAAATGATGTCTTGGAACTCATACGGAGTATCAAATTTCGGAATAGGAGCAATTCCTTCCAGCAGGACCTGAAGAATAGAATTCTTTCTATTAAGGATTCTAATGCCGTGCACGTCCACCCCGACAAAACTGGCAATCTATATCAAGTGGGCCGCAGTACTGAACATCAACTACTACATAATGCTGTAACTAAGGATTACCGTAAAACTAATCGGTGCGTCATCAATGAAATCAACGATGCTGGCTTTAAAATCACCTCTGATCTCAATATCCTGGACCGGACCGAACCTCTGAGCACTATTTCTCCCCACTTTACCCTGAAGGATCAACATTCCAATTTTCCGAACAACCCCTCTATTCGGCTTATTAACCCTACGAAGTCCGATTTAGGTAGAATTAGTAAAAGGATTCTTGATAGAATTATACCTGAAATTAGAAGTTTGGCCCCTTTTGCACTGTGGAACAATTCTTTCGCGGTGATTGATTGGTTCAACAGCACATGCAACAAGGAACATTGCCGTTTTATCCAATTCGAAATCAATAATTACTACTCCTCCATCACTTTACCACTTCTCCTTAGAGCTATGAATTTCGCTAAAACACTTACAGTGGTTAAGGATTTTGAAGTTGATGTCATCCTCAATGCCCGTAAGTCGGTGATTAATTTCGACGACTCTATTTGGATTAAAAAATATAATAGTAACCCATTCGACGTGAGTATGGACGCCAGCGATTCTGCGGAGGTTACTGATCTTATCGGCCTTTTCCTTCTTTTCTCTATCCAGGAAGAATTCCCCAACATGGGCGGCGGTTTGTACCGTGATGACGGTCTTTTGACCATGACTAAGTGCGGCCCACGTGCTTGCGACAGGTTCAGAAAAGAACTCACAGCCTTCTTTAAAGGCTATTACCTCTCTATACAGTTTGAGGCCAACCTCTCGGTTATTAATTACCTCGACGTTACCCTCAATTTATCGAATGGCTTGTTTACCCGTATAGAAAGCCGAATGATACGCTTAATTACATAAGTAAGCATTCCAACCATCCTGCCAGCATAACCAAGAACCTGGTAAGAAACTTTTCTTAGAGGCTTTCCCGTCTATCTACTAACGAGCATATTTCCAACGACCATTCCACAAATTACAATGAAGCTCTTGCTCGGAGTGGATTTGTCGATAAGGTAGCATATACAGAGTACGAGAATAGACCTAGAAGAAATAGATCCCGACGCATTATATGGTATAACCCACCATATAATATGGAGGTGGCCACACCATTAGCTAAGATCTTTCTATCCTTTATTACGAAGCATTTTCCCCCTACACGTAAATATAGTATAATGTTTAATAGAAATACTATTAAAATTTCTTACTCTACGACTCCTAACCTTGTACATAACATCACAGCTTCAAATTTAGCTAAACTACCTAGCCGTAGGAACACGTGTAACCCTGTATTTAGTACTAACTGTAATTGTAGAAATCGGGTTGATTGCCCCCTATCCGGGAAATGCCTCTCTAGTAACATTGTCTACAAATGTAAGGTTGAAACACCCACGTCCCGTAGGGCCTACATAGGGTTAACCGCCAATAGATTCAAGCAGCGTCTTTACATGCATGCCCATTATTTTCGTTACCCTCTAAGAAGGAATATGACGTCACTTTCAGCTTATATCTGGAGTCTAATAGACAACCACACCCAATATAAGTTACACTGGGAGATCCGAGCTAGATCGTATAACGGAAATAAAAGACCATGCGACCTCTGCGCCGCTGAGGCCCTGGAAATCCTCTACGCCACAGACCACATCTTAAACAAATAATCTGAGGCAATTTCAGCTTGTAAACATAAATTGCTCAAAACGTTCCTGTATTACAGCCCCACATTATACCCTAACGTATAGTACGATCTATACGCGGATATTTTACGTCTTGATGTTGTAGCTAAGTATATGTTATGTTTATACCATTACTTATTTGCATAGGTACGTATATATTACCTGTAAGTTTTTTTGAAGGTATGTATACTTTCTCGTACGTATATTTGATTGTATATGTTATGGCGTATATTTTATATATTCTGGTACATATGCTTTTGGTTATGTGTATACGTGAGTTTTGCGTCTATGTGAGTATGCGGGTTCATACGTGTGTAGGGTGTGTGTATATGTGTACTTCGTGTTTTGGTTGACGTACGTCTCCGAACATTTCGGTATGTACATGTAGGTATGTGTGCGCGCTTGTTATATACGTATTCATTTATTTATATATGTTTATTTAATTATTTGTTTACACGCACACACACACACACATATTTATATGTTGTGTATTTGTATACCTATGACGAGTGTTTTCGCGTATGCTTGTGTATGTACGTAGTTGGATGCGTGTATGATTTTGTTTAATGTCAATTACCTCTGTATTTTATTTTATTTATTTTTAACTCTGAAGCGGAGAATCATTCGGTTTCCTACTTAGAATTTTAGTCTACGACTTCAGTTATACCATTTACGTGGTTTTGTCTTTGCGTGCAATTGTTCTCCACACTCCACATATGACGTATTATCTTCGTTTTTTCCGTTCATTGCCAGAGAACGTCTCTATGAACCACCTAAGAGAATATTAGTTTACGACTTCTTTTATACCATAAACATGGTTGTGTCTTTGCTTGTGTAATTATTTTTCACCGCTCCAAATAATTACGTAATATATTCGTTTTTTCCCGTTATTTGCCAGGGAACGTTTCCACGAACCAAATTATCGTCTTCCTGTCTTCCTCCGGTTGCAACGTTTTTTGAAATATTCACTGCTGCGTTCACAGATTGACTTTGTTAGTTTCAGAAGATCGCGTTAAGGGTGAAAACAGCGATTCTTTGCTTAAACTTAAATCTGTTATTTTAATAAATATTTGCTCTACGGTTCTTATATATTTAATATATATTTATCCTTATCGAGACCTCTTTGGATTTTAGTCTTCAAATTTATCATTATTACTAATATATATATATATATATATATATATATATATATATATATATATATATATATATATATATATATGGAATAGAATGAAACGAAATTTCATTTCTCACTCTTAGTACGGCACTTACTTAAATGTAAGTATGTATGTATGTATACGTACATTCATATATGTATACAGACGCACGGTAGTGTGTATATATATATACATACATGCACACATATATACATGCACGTATCGCTTTACCGAACATTTATTATAATGCACGGTTTGTTTGTTTGTAAACAAACAAACAGCCCGAATTACGCCGTACAGTGTTTAGGCAACCACGTCACCTTTTTTCAACACTGACACAGGAACGATGTACTAGTTTCAAGCTTATTAGCTATCGTCAGCATCGTAAACCTTCCTGCCAGATGGTTGAACGTCTGTAAGTATATACTTTCCTTATGCATATTAACGGCTGAGCAGCCAAATTTGCATATCGATAGAGTTGAGTCGGCCGGGCACACCGAAAACTATAAATGGAATAGAATGAAACGAAATTTCATTTCTCACTCTTAGTACGGCACTTACTTAAATGTAAGTATGTATGTATATGTACATACATATATGTATACATACGCACAGTACTATGTATATATATACATACATGCACACATATATACATGCACGTATCGGTTTACCGAACATTTATTATAATGCATTGATATGCAAATTAGGCTGCTCATCCGTTAATATGCATACGGAAAGTATATACTTTCAGACGTTCAACCATCGGGCAGGAAGGTATACGATGCTGACGATAGCTAATAAGCTTGAAACTAGTACATCGTTCCTGTGTCAGTGTTGAACAAAAAGGTGACGTGGTTGCCTAAACACTGTACGGCGTAATTCGGGCTGTTTTTTTGTTTACAAACAAACCGAGCATTATAATAAATGTTCCGTAAACCGATGTGTGCATGTATGTATATATATATTTCGATGATAGCCATTGAATGGCTATGATCTCATCAGGCAGTTAGTCAGTTCTTATATATGCGAGCTCTGTGTTTATAGTGTTGATGGTATCAGAGCCTTGGGACATATATCTATACATACATATATATATATATATATATATATCTATATATATATATATATATATATATATATGTATATATATATATATATATATATATATATATATAGGGCATTTTTAAACCTGACGTAGCCGATCTCCTATCCAGTAGATTTCTTTCAGATAAGGATAGAGTGTGAGAGAATGGACGTGAGAACTGAATGGATGACATGCAATGGTGAAATGGCCGGATTTGAACTCAGGGAGCCGAGAGCCGAAACGAATATCCGATGTTATAACGACTCTGCCTCGCAAATGTAGACATGTTTGGTAAATAAATTCATTTTCTATATTATATATGGATGAGCTGTGCGTTCCAAAAAGGGATGCTCAGACCCTCACGACTCTACTGAACCATCTTGATGTTCATGTTACCTATCTAGTAACGTTAGGATAAGACTCAAGCTGCTCATGTATATATATATATATATATACACACGATTTCATATATATATATATATATATATATATATATATATATTTGTTTTGCAAGGTTTTTGATATGAAATCCTGTGTCGAAACAAACATTGTTATATTTGTAGAGGGTCATATTGTTGTAATAATATTGCCAGAAATAATAACAGAACACACTCACTGTTTGGTTGGTTTTTGCTTCTGTATCTTTTATATCGCCATAGTTAATTCGTTTGGCAATCAATGTTTATCATTGACTGAACAACGGTTAAAAATACAGATATGAATGTATATATATAGTCTATCAAAGTTGTTTCGTTGCACATCTGCAACATCGTCAATGGTACTATTATCATGTTCTCTCCTATTGTATTGTAATGTAATGTTTACGACATTTTAATTTTATGTGTGAGTGTGAGTGTGTGTGTGTGTATGTGTGTGTGTCTGTATGTGTGTGTGTGTGTGAGTGTGTGCGTGCACGTTCGTGTACATGAGAGCGCTGCTCTATCACGATTTTCACTCTGATGGTAAAACAACCCGAAAACTAAATTAGGTACGAAGGTATTTCTATTTGTATGTATGTATGTATTATAGTCAGTGAATATTTGTGTGTGCGGCCACTACCACCAACACCACCACCGCCGCCGCTGCTACAGCTCCCACAAACACTACAACAAACATAACAATCATCAACGCAACCACTCAACCACACCGACACACACACACCACCACCGTCACTGCCATATGAAACACAATCAGTACCATCACCAATACAACCTTTTACTCCTAACCCCTCAGATAACAATAAAGAAATAATTGTTTCTACTTCTGGCACAAGGCCAGCAAAATACCCAGTACATTACTGGTACCTTATTTTATCGAGTCCATAAGGATGAAAGGCAAAGTTAACCTTGGCGGGATTTGAACTCAGATCATAAACGGCCGTAACTCTATGCTGCAAAGCATGGCGTCCGACCCTCTCCCGATACTGCCAATCCACAATGAAAGAGGGAAGGAAGGAATGAACGAAAGAAAGAAAGAAAGAAAGAAAGAAAGAAAGAAAGAAAGAAAGAAAGAAAGAAAGAAAGAAATGAAGGGGTGGGTGAAAGAATATAGGATTAAAAGAAGAGAATTATGATAGGAATAAATAAGTGAAAAGAAGGCAATGAAGATAAATAGAATAAATAGAATGTCTAATGAAATAGTTATAGGAAGGGTGTGTCTGTGTTTGGTAGGGAGAAGAATCAAGATAATAACCATTCTCTCTTGTTTGTAAATGGTTTTTACACTAGCTGACGGCGGCACCAATATATACACACATGCATATACACACATTCATATATACATACATACATACATACATACATACATACATACATACATACATACATACATACATACATGGTGGCTGCCAACTCGTTTTCGAGTACGGCCACTACTTTATATCCATGTAGGAGAACCCCTACCGATGCGCTGAACGAGTGTGACTTTTTAGTCCAGCCAGCGACTTGAAAACTCTGGTACAAACACTACACTTGTGACAATTACTGACACATAGTGCTGGGCCCATGGTACCATGTGACGACAAGTGCAGAGAGATCTCCAGATATAAAGCAATGCCTGTGCCGTGAAGCTTTTATAGTGAGCAAAGGCACTGCACAAAGCCAGTCCCACTCTCTTAACCAAGATGATATTTACCAAAAAGAAGAACAAGTCAACATCATTGGATACCGTCAGGGTTGCAGGTGTTATATCAGAGTTTTCCTTCTCCTAGAATTCTGCCTTGACAAAGGCTAAGGGGTCATCTCTCCCGGTGATTTTGAATGGCCATTGACTCTTAAGAGCTCCTTTGCCCTTTGACAGGTTTTGTTTTTAGTCCTGCAGGATGTCCAAAGTCTCCCTCCTCACCAAGAAACCTTGGTGGGGTTGCCAGTTTAGTCGCCAACGACCCGACCATGAGACAGGTTGTACTGGGATACATGTTACCAGTAGCACCAACTGGTGACCATACATACATACATACATACATACATATATATAGACATACATACATATATACATACATATATATATACATATATGGTGGCTGCCAACTCGTTTTCGAGTACGGCCACTACTTTATATCCATGTAGGAGAACCACTACTGATGCGCTGAACGAGTGTGACTTTTTAGTCCAGCCAGCGACTTGAAAACTCTGGTACAAATACTATACTTGTGACAATTACTGACACATAATACTGTACCCTGTGATGACAAGTGCAGAGAGATCTCCAGATATAAAGCAATGCCTGTGCCGTGAAGCTTTTATAGTGAGCAAAGGAACTGCACAAAGCCAGTCCCACTCTCTTAACCAAGATGATATTTACCAAAAAGAAGAACAAGTCAACATCATTGGATACCATCAGGGTTGCAGGTGTTATATCAGAGTTTTCCTTCTCCTAGAATTCTGCCTTGACAAAGGATAAGGGGTCATCTCTCCCGGACATATATACATACATATATACATATATATATACATCCATATATACATACATATATACATGGAAACATATATAAACACATACATACAAACATATATACAAATATACATACATACCTACATACTTACATGCATACATACATACATGCATAAATACATACATAAATACATACACGCATATATGCATATATATAAACATGCATATATACAAACATACATAGATACAGAGATACATAAATACATACATACATACAAGCATACATACATATATACAAACATACATGTATACAAACATACATAGATACAGAGATACATAGATACAAACATACATACATAGATACATACATATAGACGTACATCCATCCATTCATCCATTCATACATACATAAATACATACGTACATACATACATACATCTACACACATACATACACAGAGGCTATACATTCATTGTTAAAAAGCACACACACAGACCGCGCATACTCATATACACATACCCGACGCTCAAACATTTATGTATACACATCAACATACACACAACACTCATACACACCTACACTCACACAATACATGCACACTTTCGTACACATAAATATTCATACCCCACCCATAAGCATACACCCACACACCACACAAACTTAGACACACGCACTCACATGAATACATACATCTACATAAATACATGCACGTAGTCATTGACATACCATGTGCACGTGTGCAATGCCGTAAACATTCACACACACACAAGTTACATTCATGACTATTTAAATATTCATCTTCCCGTTGACAGACAACCACGGAATAATTATATATATATATATATATATATATATATATATATATATATATATTTTCATTCATATATAATTTTTCATTCACATATATTTTTATTTGTTTGATCCGAATTTTCTTGGTCGAATTTTTGGCTGTGCGAATGATTGTTTAATCATCGTCTCAGTGTGTTGGTATTAAACGTTAGTTATAGCTCTGGTTTATCCGATATATATATATATATATATATATATATATATATATATATATATATA
>OZ024741.1:207779989-207819989 GCA_964016885.1 Eledone cirrhosa | reverse complement strand
CTATATTGCAGAACCTTGATATTTAAAGGCTAACAATTGTACAGTTGTCTCCCTTGAAACATCTACGAAACTTTACCAAAGTTACATCTGAAAGATATAAAGTGTCTGGTTTGACTTTCTAGCAGTGCACGTCAGTCATTCTTCTAATAGCTACAAATAAATTAGAGCATCCTTTTTCGTTGATCTACTAATCGGAAATATCACGTATACTGATAAATCCAAATATAACAGTGGTGCCCTGGGCACAAAAATAACACAGAAGACATAGAACATTAAGCTGTGAAGGTGGTGTTCTATCAGTTTATCAGACTCGGCTGGTTAAAACAACCGAAGAATTAGAAATACTCGCACGCACATGCCCAACATTTGGAAACCGGTGGTGATTCAATCCGTCATTATTCAGAATCTTTCACGACATTTGGCAACAATCACCAACCACTGTTCTTCCTACGTGATCTGAATGAGTAAATGAGAAAAAGTCTTATTCAACATCCAATGAGAATCACTGTTATTCAAAGTAACAAGGCTCAACACTGAGTCATAATAAGTGAATATACATACATACATACATGCATATATATATATATATATTATATATATATATATATTATGAAAATAAACCAAAGAAGCCTTCAATACATCAAAAGTCTTTATTAGCCAACAATGTTTCGTCCTATTAAGGACTCATCAGGGCAATTAAAGCTATAAGAAGCACTATCGGCCAATACAAGCCAAAAAACTCAGAAGAATATGGAGTGTACATCAAGTAAAAATTGCTAAGGAAGTGAATAACATGTTGAACCATATTACAAATATAGTCCAATGCAAAAACTAAAGCTAAACAAAGGTGGTGATATAGAGCGGGAATTATTGTACTATATATAATATAATATAATATACTATAATTGATAATAATAATAATAATGTTAAACGGCCCAATATACATATATATATATATACATATGTACACATATATACATATATATCAATACACATTTCCATCAATACAAGCACAAATTAACCCTTATTAAGAGTTTAAATATAAATAAGAATAATAAGAATAATAAGAATAATAAGAATAATAAGAATAATAAGAATAAAAATAAAGATAAAAATAAAAATAAAAATATAATACATATATTATTTACAGTATAAAATGAAGAATAAATGATTAAAAGTAAACATATAATATATAATAAACTATATAATTATATAATAAACTATATAATTATATAATAGATAATCTCCGGTTAATTTGCACAAACAATATAAATGTTACAATAACACTATAATAACAATATTATAATATAATGGCATATAACTTAACAAATCATATAGGGTTACAAACCGGATGAGAAAAAATATTGTACAGAACTAAATTATGTTGGAAAAATTATGTTGGAAAAATATCAAAACCATTGCAAGAAAACAGATGGAGGTCAAATTTCTATACAATTGGTGTAAATAAATAAATATTATCCAAACATTACAAAAATTATAAAAATATAAACATATTACATAATTTACAAAATTTAACATAACATAATGATACATTTAATAATCGGTAAATAATAAAGATCAGTAGTACGTTTTATATCATTCCACAAAGAGTGAAATGATATAAAACTTCAATATAAAATATTGAATATAGTATAATATACATAATTACGTGGTTGGTGGACAGACATTTGTGAATAAGTGAATGAGAACCAGACAGAAAACTACGCACGGTAGTATAAATATATAAATAAAATCAACTGGAAATCGAAAAACAAAAACAAAAGTATTTACTTAGGTGTCACATGCAATTAAGTAAAAAATTTAGGAAACAAACCCGGATAAATGACTAGAAAACCCTATTAAATTAATTAATATTGAAAGTATTTAAAATACATAATAAGTCAATACAAAATTAGCTATGGTTTAAGTAATCAAAATCTCGAAATTTTAAGATATCACTATAAAAATATCTGGAGAAGAATGAAATATTCTACTATCAGTTGAATAACGTTATCTAATAAACATACTTTAAATAGAATTATGGTAGGCCAATGGGGACAGAAAAAAGAAATGTATGGAGGATACGAAGGAGCATAAAATCATAATCAATATACTGTATTATACAATAGAAAGGAGCATAAAAGGGAATTGAATATAATTATAGTATATTTGAAGGGGCGAATGAAAAGTGTGTGTGGGGGGAGGGGGGGGGGTAGTTATCCAAAGAAGAATCCAAATAAAATAAAATAAAATAAAATAATATAAAATAAAATATATAATCAGATATAAACTCATAAGGTGTTAATAGTGAAAATATAATATTTAAGAAGATAGATATGGTATGGTAGCCAAAAGACATTGAAAGCTAGAATGAAAAGCTGTTAAAAACCAATAATAATAATGATGATAATGATGGTGGTAAACAAAATGAACCTAAACTAAAAAGATAAGGGAATATAGCAGCTAATGGATACAATTTACACTACTAGAACCTTTAGGTTTATAATAAAAGTAAGAATTTGAAATGGCGTGGGGGCAAGAAGAGAATATCTCAGACTTTCTATTAAGTAAGGTTTCCCTAGAGAAAATTATAGAGTGGGTCCCAAGGATACAGAGATTACAAAATTTAGTATGTGTTGAAAGGTTATTAGAGCGTGCTACTATTCGCCAATTAAGGCTATATGGTATATTAACCCCCTTAAGATCCCAGATATGGTGTGCTAAAGAAGTAGAATTCTTAAACTTAACATGTTTAAAATTAGAGATATGAGAATTAAACCTAGTCTTAAAAGTGTTAGATGTAGAGCCTATATATGTGCTATAAGAGGAATTGGTTTTAACTACACAAGCATAAACGATGTTCTTAGAAAGGCAGTTACCGTTCAAAGGGCAGTTAGCACTCACTCTACAGTTACACTTCCGGGTGCTATTGATCGGCTGCAGTAGTGATGCATCACACGTAGGGTTACTATAAGATAAAGTCTGCACAGGTGGTAGGGTATTTATGGATCTATTCAGACTAGTAGTACGTAGAGAGGAGTATCCATCCCTAATTTTCCCATTGTTAGTGCTAGCTAAATGAGAACTAATATTAGGGGTGGTAGAGAATGAAAGTTTAATTACATTTTTATTAAAAATACTATGGTATTTATTAGTTTGAGGGAAATTTTTCTCTAAGATAGAAAAGAAAGACCTAGGGATGTTGGTTAATACTTCCTGATTATATGGCGGGTTAAAATAAGTATTTAGTCTCCTTCTATTTTTATCCTTACCAACTCTACCGTTATCTAATATCCCCTTATTAAGATTTGGGTTACTACAAGGACTAATTAAAACCACATTATTAGAATCAGCCGAAACTCCATTAAGTCTCTTTCTGTTTCTACCATTAGTATATCTGCTGCTATCTGGAAACATATCAAAAGGATTAGGGCTAATAATAGGATCAGTAGAAACAACACTATTAGAATTAGATTTAGCAAAAGCATTACCACTAAGTGAGCGCTCAGAGGGCTCGACTTGATTCCTAGAAGTATTAGATTCCCTATTACGAGTCCGGTGGCTTGACTTATGGATGGGTTCAGATACACCTATGTGATTTCTACGATTCTTATGCTTTCTACTCCCATTCATGGCCATATTATGGGATATTATGTTATTATTATTATAAGTAAGCGGAGATTTTCTACGGTTACTATTATTATAATGTATTTTACCAGAGTAACCGGAATTAGCTAGGGCATTATTATAGTACTCTGCATGTGCATTAAATGTTCCTACGTCCTTAGAGAGTGTGAAAATCCTATTAGATACACCATTAATTATAGAGCTTATCATAGATTTGGGGTGGTTAGAATTGGGACTAACATAAGAGAGTATTTCATTAGGCTTATGGAAGGGTTTAAAACTATTAGTGACCAAGTCCAAAGTTACATCTAAAAGGTTGACCGCTCTATCGTTTCTATCTATCGTGATCGAAAGGTTATAGCTTTTAAAAAACTTATAAAGCTTCTTCTTATTATGCTCGACGTTGTTGGTGCTAGAGTTAATCACAAACAATGCATCGTCACGATAAAGTCCGCCTTTAAGGTACGGAAAGGTAACATATAGTTCATTTAGGAGGAACAGCCCAACAAGATCAGTTACCTGGGCCGAATCACTCGAACCCATTGTAACGTCGAAATTGTTGGGCGTGTTTTTACGGGTCCAAAATGTATCCTCAAAATTAATGATAGTTCTACGGGCTGCTAGTATAATATCTACCTTTGATCGTGTAAGGCTCTCATGGCCAACATTAAGGCTTTGTTAAGGAGGATGGGTGAAATCGATGTGTAATAGGCATCAATATCGAACTGGATAAACCTACTAGATTCAAGTTTATCAATACCATATATATATATATATCAAAGGTATATATTGAATTAGGAACTCAAAATAGTTTCTTACAACAAAATAGCTCTAAGAAAGAGATATTTCCGAGCCGTATATTATAATAAAAGAAAAACTATAAAGAAAAAAAAGAAAAAAATATCATAATTATATATATATATATATATATATATATATATATATATATATATATATATATATATATATATATATATATATGTATATATATATATATATACGGAGGATTACTGTATATTAATATATATATATATTAATATACAGTCATCCTCCGTTCCAGAAACAACCGCGATAATGAAAATCCGCGATATAGAGAGACCATAAAAACAACCATTGCTGTCATAGTTTAAGCCTTAAACACGCTTTAAGTACATATAAACTCATTAAAACACACTTTTGTATTTAAACACCAAAAACAGCCAGCAGCGATCGTATAGAAACTATCACCAACCATCGTACCACTAGTTACCAATGGTGACCATTACCAGCCACATTAGCCGCTTGGTAATACACTGCACATCTCCCGTCAATCTATGTAGGGTTTATAGTAGAGAAAAACACAATCAGTAAAACAGTAATGGAATGAAAAAATAAATACATTTTTTAATAGTTAAACACTTCAATCACATCGAAACTTATATAATAAGTTTAAACTTTAAACACTTTTTATTCAGATGTACGTACCTCGATAATAAAATAGATATGTTCTAACGAAAAGTCCGCGATGTAGCGAGGATTACAGGGATAGGAAATTAGATACGTTTCAAAGAAAAATACGCGATGTAACAGGACACCGAAAAGTGAACCGCGATATAGCGGGGGATTATCATCATCATCATCATCATCATCATCATCATCATCATCATCATCATCGTCATCATCATCACCATCATCATCGTTTAACGTTTATATTCCACGCTAGCATAGGTTAGACGGGAATTGTAACACTTGAGTCAAGATTGATCGGGTGACGGTGTCTCGCTCGTATAGGACTATCTGGCAGGTTTTCTACGGCTGGATGCCATTCCTAACACCAACCACATTTACAGAGTGGAATGGGAGCCTTTTTACCGTGTCTCCTACACGAGCACATTACAGTGTGGGCTGTGTGTTTTTTTTGTCGTGACACCTACACGACCTTTTTAGTGTGGACTGGATGTTGTGGTTCCAAAATAACTTTATAGAGAAACTGTGTGTGTATTCATATACATACTAGTATTTCAGTATACATATGTGGATGTACATCTTTAACTTAATTGTTTAAGCGTCAGTCATACAAAAGTGAGTTACAAACGAAACGAAATTTAATTTCGTTTCGTTATTTGTTTTTATCGTCTCCGTTGAACCGGTACTTACTCACACTCTATGCAAATTAGTCTGCCCACTACTAATTTTCATAGAAAAAGCATATAACGATATGTGCTTTTGCGATTCTCTAGAGAGGCCGGAAGATAGGTAAATATTGCTGATGAGTTGTAACAACAACGAAACTAGTTCAATATTCCTTGTCTGGCTTTCTGGAGAATAGAGGAGAGGTGTTTCCTCAAAAACCAGTATGACTCTAAAAACCGGTTTGTCTGTGTGTTTACATACAGAATAGCTGGCCACTCACAGTAAAGTGACCAGTGAAAAAACTTGGTACACCTACATATGTATACGTGTGTGTATTCATATACATACTAGTATTTCAGTATACATATGTGGATGTACATCTTTAACTTAATTGTTTAAGCGTCAGTCATACAAAAGTGAGTTACAAACGAAACGAAATTTAATTTCGTTTCGTTATTTGTTTTTATCGTCTCCGTTGAACCGGTACTTACTCACACTCTATGCAAATTAGTCTGCCCACTACTAATTTTCATAGAAAAAGCATATAACGATATGTGCTTTTGCGATTCTCTAGAGAGGCCGGAAGATAGGTAAATATTGCTGATGAGTTGTAACAACAACGAAACTAGTTCAATATTCCTTGTCTGGCTTTCTGGAGAATAGAGGAGAGGTGTTTCCTCAAAAACCAGTATGACTCTAAAAACCGGTTTGTCTGTGTGTTTACATACAGAATAGCTGGCCACTCACAGTAAAGTGACCAGTGAAAAAACTTGGTACACCTACATATGTATACGTGTGTGTATTCATATACATACTAGTATTTCAGTATACATATGTGGATGTACATCTTTAACTTAATTGTTTAAGCGTCAGTCATACAAAAGTGAGTTACAAACGACACGAAATTTAATTTCGTTTCGTTATTTGTTTTTATCGTCTCCGTTGAACCGGTACTTACTCACACTCTATGCAAATTAGTCTGCCCACTACTAATTTTCATAGAAAAAGCATATAACGATATGTGCTTTTGCGATTCTCTAGAGAGGCCGGAAGATAGGTAAATATTGCTGATGAGTTGTAACAACAACGAAACTAGTTCAATATTCCTTGTCTGGCTTTCTGGAGAATAGAGGAGAGGTGTTTCCTCAAAAACCAGTATGACTCTAAAAACCGGTTTGTCTGTGTGTTTACATACAGAATAGCTGGCCACTCACAGTAAAGTGACCAGTGAAAAAACTTGGTACACCTACATATGTATACGTGTGTGTATTCATATACATACTAGTATTTCAGTATACATATGTGGATGTACATCTTTAACTTAATTGTTTAAGCGTCAGTCATACAAAAGTGAGTTACAAACGAAACGAAATTTAATTTCGTTTCGTTATTTGTTTTTATATATATATATATATATATATATATATATTTATTTTATAGAAGGAGCTTCTACAGGACTAGTACTGTTTCATTTAGATGAAATCTTCAGGAAGCTGGGTGTCATATTAAGTTCTGGTATTTATACATTTAGGTAGTGGTAAGGGAGGGGTGGTGGCGGGGAGGGGGGTAGGATGGTATTTAGATACACAGGACCACAACATGGCACAGGCCGTTTTTTCTTTGGGGAGTGGTCAATTAGCCATAGTGCTTTTTTGAAATAAATAAATAAGTAAATAAATAATTAAATAAATGAATAAATAGATAAATGAATAAATAAATAACTAAAATAAATAGAAAAAAATAGAAAAAAAATAAGTAAAAACCCCAAGAATAGTAATTCAACAGATATATAGTAGGGAAGTTTTTTTAGGTGGGTTGGTAATAGAAGATAAACAAGACCGAATCATGGCACAGACTGAGGTGAGTGGTCAAGTTAACATACAAGCCACAGGTGGCCAGAGTGTTTTTGTAGAATGGAAAGAATAAAATATATTTACATACTCACAACCACATACAAAAACACTTACACACACATATATATAAATGCATACCCATACACACACATATATATATACATATATATATATATATATATATATATATATATATATATATATATATATATATATATATATATATATATATATATATACATACATATACATACACATGCGTGTGCTTGTATATATATATATATATATATATATATATATATATATATATATATATACATATATACATACACACACACACATATATACACACACATATATATATATATATACACACAAGAGAAAAAACACAAACACACAAATATACACACACACACGCATACATATACAGAGAGCCTGCTGATTGACGCGATTAACTTCGCCAGGAACTTAACCACAATCACCGAAGCCGAGCAGGATGTGATCCTCCATGCACGTAAGACTTTTCTTTACCATGACAGATCCCACTGGATCAACAAAAAATCCTAGACCCCCTTCGACGTTAGCATGGGTGCTAGCGACTCAGCTGAAATTAGTGACTTTGTGGGTCTGTTCATCCTCCACAGGTTGAAGACCCTCTTCACAGGCCTCTCCGGCGGTCTCTACCGAGATGACGGCCTCTTTGCCCTCCACAAAATCAACCCCAGGACCACGGATGGGTTCAGGAAAAACCTTTACACCTTCTTTAAAAACTTAGGCCTTAGGATTACCTTAGATTCGAACTTAACTAAAGCTAACTTCCTAGACGTCACCCTCGACTTAGAAACTTCCCTTTACTACCCGTACCACAAACCTAATGAATCCCTTAGATATATAGACGTTAATTCTAACCACCCCAAAAATATATTAGACAACCTAGTGAAAAGTGTCTCCATTAGGATATCTAGCCTCGCCGCCAATGAAGATATCTTTAGAGCAGCATCCCCCTATTACAACGAGGCCCTAGCCCGCAGCGGCTTTAGAGATAAGATCACCTACCTTAGTATAGCCCCACGCCCACCCAGGAAGAATAGGCGAAGGCACATTAGCTGGTACAACCCCCCTTCAACCGCGAAATCTCAACACCTGTAGCTAAAATTTTCTTCACTCTCTTACAAAAACACTTCCCCACCCAACATAGGTACTATACAATCCTTAATAAGAATACCATTAGACTCTCTTACTCTACCACACCTAATCTAGCTAGGAACTTAGCCAATAATAACATCAAGAAGCTAAATAAGTCTACTTTTTCCGAAGCCCATCCAGCAACCGATGGCAATTGCAATTGCCCTGATAAGACTACCTGCCCTCTCAACAACAACTGTCTAAAAAAAGATCTCATATATATATGCGATGTACTCTCAGGCCCCGATGAAAAAAGAAACTCGTACATCGGGATGACTTCTAACAGTTTTAAGACTCGCTGGTACGCCCACACATTCGTTCCGGCGCCCAGACAAATCTAACCAAACTACACTCGCCGCCCACATCTGGCACCTTAAAAGGAACTCCATCCCCTTCAAGACCCAATGGAGACTACTCCAGAGAGCGCGATCCTACACGGGAGGCCATAATTGCTGTGACCTCTGTATCTCCGAGAGCTATGAGATTCTATTCGCCAAAGGCCCTCTCCTCAACAAGATCTCGGAACACTCCCCTAATTGCATGCACAAGAACTATGCAAATTACAAAAACTACAGACCCCCCGGCCCCCCGACTGACCCCCCCCCCCATATCACCACCCCACCCCTTCCCCCATCCCAATTCCGTCCCTCCATCTCTCATTATTACATTCTTTCCTCCCCTATATCTCTCATTATTACCTTCTTTCCTCCCCTCCAGGTCTTATATATTGTGTTGTATGCCTCTGAGTAAAGTTCCGTGGCCGCACACACAAATTCACGTATATACCTGCTCATGTTTGCATACGTGCAGTTATGAACTGCTGCACACACACGTTCGTGTTTTATTTATCTATTTATCTGTATATTTATTTATTTATTTATTTATTTATTTAGTTACTTTATTTACTTATTTATTTATTTATCTATTTATTTATTTATTTATTTACTTGTTTATTTGTTTATCTGTTTGTTTGTTTGTGTGTTAGTTAACTCATTCATTTATTTATTTATTAATGAGTGAATGATTAGGTAATGAATAGATAGGTAACGAATAGTGAATGGTAAATAATAAATAGTAATTAATTACTTGATGATAATATTAATAACTTAGTAGTGATATTAATTATTTTAATCCTCTATCAAGCCCAGTTTAAAATTTCAAAATTTAAAATTTAAAATTTGTCCCACTACCTTTTCCCATTATATTATAGACACATGTATGTGTGCGAACGAGTGCGTGTTTGTGCATATGCGTTTATGTGTACTTATTTGTATGTATGTATGTGTATGTATGCGTGTGTGCTTGTATATGTGTATGTGTATGTATGTATATATGTATATATATATATATATATATATATATATATATATATATATATATATATATATATATATATATGAGATTATATATGTATGTGTGTGTGTGTATATGTATATATGTATATATGTGTGTATGTATGTGTTTGTGTGTGTGTGTACGTATGTGTATGTATGTGTGTGCATATGTATGTATGTGTATGTATAGTATAGTTTATACCGAGAGACATACATACATGTATGTGTGTATATATATATATATGTGCATGTGTATACGCACGTGTGTATGTGTAGATATATATATGTGTGTGTATGTGTATGCGTGTGTGTGTGTATATTTGTGTGTTTGTGTTTTTTCTCTTGTGTATATATATATATATATATATGTGTGTGTGTGTGTGTATGTATATATATATATATATATATATATATATATATATATATATATATGATGGCTGCCCCCTCGTTATCGAATATGGCCATTGCACAAGAAGAAAAAAAAAAATAAAAAAATAAAATAAAATAAAATAATAATAATAATAATGATTTCTTTATTAACCACAAGGGTTTACATAAAGTAGACATTAAGGACAGTGCAGGACAATACAGGACGGTACAAATGGGCATTTCTGCGTGTAAAAAAACAAAAAAAAAACAGAGGGTGTAACAAAAAATAACAATGAAAAATTCCCCAATAGGGGGGACACTTCGGAGGGACATTTGTGGAGAAAGCCCAGTAAAAAGCCACAATGACCCTGACCACCAAGGCAAGTGCCCTCTCCCAGTTTTCCACCTTTAATTTACAGATATATACTCAGAGTAGGCCCATTCACTCGGGCCATTCTTGCCTCTCTCACCCGTCTTTCAACAAAATGCTGGGAAGAGAGCACTTCCCTCTCTACTCTGATTTTCCTTTTCAAATGAAATTTGAAAAAGTCAATCAGAGCATCACCGAAGAGGTAAGTGCTCGTCTTCAGCCCTTTTAAACGTGTCCACCATACTATCTCTTTCGCCATGGCCACCAGACAGATAAAAACTGCCTGCCCTTCCCGGCTAAAGGAGGAGGGCGGGGCAATCCTCACGATGGACTCAGATGATAGCCGGATCCGCCCTAAACGCGACAGCAGGTGTTCGACATAAACCCACAAGTCAGCCATTTTCGGACACTGGACGAGTGCGTGCAGGACGGTTTCGTCGCCCTGCGCGCATCTCGGACATGCCCGGCTGACGGCACCTCCATGCCTGTAGAGTTTATTCCGAACTGGCAAGGCTCCTCGGTAGCACTGCCAGGCCAGAGATTTCTGGAAGTTGTCCATAGTCACTGGCCCGAAAGTTCTTCCGAAGAGATTGGCTAGTTGATTTTCGTCGACGCCTAGAGTTTCCCCAAGTACGTCGTCGCGCTTCCCCTCCACTAATCCTCTATAGAACGCCGAGGTGGAGTTTCCACCGATCACATTGCCCGATTGGTCGAGGGCTGTGAGCGCCTGAAGACATTCCAGTCTCCAGGCGCTCCCTCTCGGTCTTCGCTTGACCCAGGACTGCAGCTCCGTCAAGGAAACGAGCTGGGGAAATACGTGTCTAGCAAACGGCGACCACACCTGATCACCGTCGAGGAAGAGGTGGAGATGTCGTAGCCTGAGCGCGTGCCTGCGCATCATCAGCCACGGCATGCCCAGCCCTCCACGTAGCGGGTGTTGACAACAGATGAACCGCCTGACCATCGGAGCGCGTCCCTTCCACAAAAAGCGAAAGAGCAAACGCTCCAGCGCAGTCAGGCGAGGCTTAGGACAAGGTACGACGGTCAGGCGGTAGCAGATGACAGACGCGATGTACGCGTTAGCCACCTCCGCTCGACCTTTCAGGGATAGCTTCCTCTCCGCCCATTTCTGGGTGAGAGAAGCCACCCTGCTCGTCATCTCGTCCCAGTTTTTGTCCGTCTGGAGGTCCGGACCGAACCAGACCCCTAGCAATTTAACCGGTCCGTCCGTCCAGCGTCCGACGACGCTGTTGGACGGCATGGGCCTGCCTCTCCAGGTGCCGAGCTGCATGCCCACTGACTTTTCCTGGTTGATCATTGCTCCTGTCACCGCTTCGTATTCTCTTAGTGTAGTACCGATCGCCTCGATGTGTTTGGCGTTCGACACCACTACGGTGACATCGTCCGCATATGCTGACACGGATCTTCCGCATCCTAGTTCGTGCGGGACGCCCCTCAACGTCTCCAGTTTGTGCAGTAATGGCTCGAGAGTCAATACGTACAAGAGGGACGAGAGGGGACAGCCTTGGCGGACCGAGCGCATGATGTTGAACGGTTCCGACAGGTGACCGTTCACTCTCACCACAGAGCAGATGTCGCTGTGCATGGCAGCGATCCAGTCTCTGAAGACGGACCCAAAGCCAGCCGCCCTCAGGACTGCCGCTAGGTAACGAAAGCTTTCGACTGATCTAAATTGATCAAGGATCCACCCGTGCCAGGTTCCTTAGCTACCCTCTCTACGATGTATCGCATGAGGTGGAGGTTGTCGTGGATGGATCTGTCGGGAATGGCGCATGTCTGCGCCTCTCCCACCAGACCACCAACGACAAGCGCCAACCTCTTTGCTAGCACCTTGGCCAAAATCTTGAACTCTGTGTTTAGCAGAGTTATGGGCCGGAAATTATCTATGTTATCCCCCTTGTTCGGATCCTTTCTCAGCAGTGCCACCGATCCTCGGCTCACAGAACTGGGAATTCTCCCGTTCTGTTGCCAGTTGCAGTAGACGTCCGCCAAGAGGCCTCCGAACAAGTCTGGCATCTGTACGTAAAGTTCACAGGGCAGACCATCCAAACCAGGCGATTTACCCCTTGTGCAGCCAGTCATTGCCTCCCTTACTTCAGCGGCTGTTATCGGCTTTTCGCAACACTTCGCCTCAGTGGCCGAGAGCCGCGGCAGTCTGTCGAGGTAGACACTAAAGTCCATCCCTCGACCCGGCCCACCGCTGCCCCCGAACAGCTGAGCGAAGTGTCGCTGAAAAGCTTCACACATTTGCCCGGGATCGAGTAGCATGCGCCCGTCGTGGTCCACCAAAGACCGGATCGTGACTTTGTTGCCACGATGCGCCTCCGCCACTCGGGCCCATTGAACGGCTTTCGTTCCCTCGTGTCTGAGAGCACACACCCTTGCTCTAACGACGCAGCCTTCGTGCTTTGCATTGAAGAATTGGTCAAGGGCCAATTTCGCCGCAAGCACGTCGGTCGCAATGCCTTTGCTAAGCGCCTCGTCTAATTTTCTAACTAGTTCTCCCTCTGCTCTATTTTTCTCTATTGCTAAAGCCTTACTAAACCTAATGGATTCTATTCTAATCGCTCTTTTCAGAGCAAACCACCACTTGTTGTTGACGATGGCCCCCGTCAACGCCCGCTTAACTAGTTCGCTAATCCGGTCTCTGTAGGCCTTGCGCGCTGGTAAGGACGCGTTTAGCTTCCAGTAGCCGGGTCCTCGTCTATGAAGCCTATTTAAGTTAAGCACACAGATCACGAATGTGTGGTCCGTGTAGCTGACTATCTTGAATTGTGGACAGCCTATGCTAGACCTATCTATTTCCCTACAAAATACTCTATCTAGATATGATCTGGATGACCCTATGCGATTTGTCCAAGTCCACATTGGCGCATTCGGGAAATCCAATCGGTACCTGTCAGACAGTTCAAAACGCCTGAGCATGTTGGTGAGGCTCTTGCACCCTCCACCCCTATCCGGTAATCCCACACAGTCCCAGCGTGCATCTAAGATCCCGTTCCAGTCGCCCACTAACACTAAAGAGCGGGACGTTCCAAGAAAGGTCTCCAGACGCCGGAAGAAATCAGGCCGCCCTGCTCCTGTCGGGGCATAGACGGCCACTAGCCTGAAAGCTTGCCCGTCTCCGCTGGTCACGTCCAGCACCACCAGCTTACCCTCTGGGTCCAGGAAGATGGCCCGTATGGCGAGATCCAAACCTCTCCGAAAAAGCACAGCAACTCCTCCCCCCGATCCAGGACGGCTGGGAGATGCGTACACATCGTAGCCGCCGAAGATCGGTGCAAAGGCCCGTGCTTCGGAGATTCTGGTCTCGCTGATGGCCACTACGTCTATGTTTAGGGACCTGAGGTCGTTGAGCAGGTGACCCTGCTTCCATGACGACCCCAAGCCACGCGCATTTATGCTGCCTATTCTGAGTGAGGTCATGTTTAAAATAGAGTGGAAAAGATGGGAAAGACCACTTACCGTACTTTTGGTAGAGGAGGGATGGTTTTTACATCCCTTTTCACTTGATCGTCTGGTGAAGGGACCGTTGAATCGTTCCTTCGGCTGGTCGTCGGCTCTTCTAAGAGAATGTCTGAATATACTCTTCGATTGATAGTTCCTCCTAGGTCCCTGAAATCACCAACTGCGTTGGGGAATTTCGTTTTAATGTTTGTGTATTGTTTCTGTGCTATTTTTAGCAGTCTTATGTTAGTTGGCGTTTTGATTGGTGCTGGTATTATGTAGTCGTGTTGTGAAATGTCTGTGTGTTCAATTATGTAAGTCATTAGTTTCTTGTTGTGTGTATTTATTGCCGTGCATGTTTTTCTGGGGGTGGGGTGTGGTTCTGCTATTTTCTTGTCGTTGTTGCTGGGTGTGTGTGTTTTGTTGTTGTGTTTGCGATGTTGGTGCTTGTGGTGGTGGTGTTGAAGGTGTTGTTGGCGGTGGGGTTGTCGCCGGTGGTGATGGTGGTGCTAGTGTGGGTGGTAATGGTGTTGGTGGTGTTGCTGCTATGGGTCTCTTTGCAGTAGACTTTACCCTTTTCTCATTTCTTTCCTCCCTTTTCAAAGGCGACGATGCGCTGCTTCTGCATTTGTGCCTTCTTACGACCTTTTGCCATCTCTCTCCCACCTCACACTCCATGTCTGATTCTGTGAGGTCGGGGAGGGGTACCAGCTCCACTCTTTCACTTGTTGATGTTGGTGATGTTTGCACTGGAGTCTCTGTTGCAGCTGCATTTGGTATTGCTGTTCCTGGTTGCCGCTTGTCCTGTTGCTGGTAGCCGTGGAGCCGGTTTCGGAAGGAGGGGGGGGGGGTTCTCCTTTCTCAGGGTCTTCTCGTTGCAGAAGGCCCTGAGGTGAGTCTTCGATCCACAGCGAAAGCATTTCGGGCGTTTTCCCTCAACACTTATGGGCAGTTGAGTGCCGTTATCGAAGTCTATCACATCCGGGATAGCTTCGATGCACTCCTGGTTGGTTTGGATTAGCATCTCAATGGAGGTGCCGACCCAATCTTCTCTTACTTTTTTCTGTACTTGCAGTACAGTTGTTTTGTCCTCGATTCCGACGAGGACAGACGCGGCCAGCCAAGAAGGGGCCATCCCGGGGGGGACGTGGGTCAGTTTGACCCTCACAATTTTTTGCCCGCAGTAGGAGGGCACCAACACCATTTCCTCGCTCCTTAGGGTCACTACGGATTGGGCCTTTGCCTCCTGGGGTGTGGCAAAAAGTACGTCTACGGTGGCATATTTTTTGCCTCGGGTGATGTGCGTTTTCCGCTGCCACACAGACCCCAAGGCTTTTTGTATTTGAGCCTCTGTGGCTCTTTCGACCCTACGGGATTTTGTACTTACTGTACGGTACGTGACCGTACAGTGCTGTTGGGTTTCGAAAAATGTTTCCGCTGCCTTGCAGATTGCTCGGTGTCCAGTCTTTGTCACCATCTTCTTCGCTTCCTCTAATTCCTCATTTGTTATGAGGATTGTTTCCAAGTTTTTCGCAATACCTGCAAATGAGATTGGTTTTTCTTTGCTGCTGTTGTTATTGTTGTCGTCAGAGCTGCTGTTACTTTTGTTGTTGCTGCAGGTACTACGACTACTGCCTCCGCCGCTGTTGCTGTGGTTGTTGTTGGTGTTGCTGCTGCTAATGCTGTTGTTGTTTATGCTGCTGGTGATGCTGTTGCGGCTGCTACTGTTGTTTTCATTGTCACTGTTGTTATTACGGCTGCTACTGCTATTATTCCTGACGTCAGACGAATGAAGTGGGTTTTCGTATTTCCCGCACACCTGTTTCGTCGCTGTCGTCGTTGTTGTGGAGAAACCTTGCACGCTTTGCACGAGACTTTTCTTTTCTGTCGTCACTTGCGAAAGAGAAGGGAGGGAGAGAGACACATTTAAAGAAGGGAGGGAGAGAGACAATCTTCTCTCTGCTGTAGTGACGATTGAGGAAGAAGAAGACGGAATGAGTGGGAGTGACCTATGCAAATTCTTTTTCGTAGCCATGTTGTTTTTTTTGTTTAAAATAAATATTGGGTACAAAACCCCAATAAGCAGTTATTTAACCCCGAAGGGCCAAATAACGGGCAGAAAGACCCCTCTCACGAGGAGGAGGGTGTTTTTGTCTACAAGTTGGTCTAAGTTTTAAACAATTTACAATTGTTATAGCGTTCAAAATTTACAGTACCTTACAGAGCCGAGCCTCCGTCAACCATAGCATTCAATAATAATAATAATAATAATAATAATAATAATAATAATAATAATAATAATAATAATAATAATAATAATAATCCTCGATAAGAGTGTTTAAATATCGAACATAAACAGTTCGAATAACGGTGAAATGGAGACTAGATCGTCATGTGACAGACTCTCACCCAACAGGTGCCCCCTGGCTCAGCAGCAGGAGCCTGACTGTCAACCAAATACTGCTGATGTTGGAGGAAGAAGAAGAAGGAAAGGGGCCAGAACCAACTGGACGAAAGAATTGAATAGAACTGTTATGCAATGCTACCTGAAAAGTAACCCCAAGGAGAGGGGCTACAGGAGACGGATGCATAACATCTGGAACGAGATTGGTTTATTTAAATTAGATGAACAAAAATTGGCCGGGCAGGCTCGGGTAATAAGAACTAATGGGTGGATAAGCGAGCTGGAACTGGAGGAACTGAGCAGAGAGAATGGCTTGGAGATGGCGGGTGTAGTATGCCAGACAAGCGAGCCGGCGGGAAATGAAGGTGAGGAGGTCCTGAGAACGGAGGAACCACCCGAAGCAGACAATGATCTGAATACTGAGATAAATAATACCTGGAACAGAGATACGGCCACTGAGGAGATGAATGCTGACGGGCTAGGACAAGATTCGGTTGACATCCTAAATTTAGTGGTAGATGAGTTGAACAATGATAGTGGGAGACCTATGAACCTAAGATTTGTAGACAGGAAAAAGTTAAAAGAAACAACAGCTAAGGTAAACAAAGTCATCCCATACCTTGAGGCGAGGAGTCTTCACCAGTGCAACAATATCCTCAAAGCAACAGCAAATACGGTGAGGAAACTACTTGGTATAAAAGCGAGAGGAAACAACAGACAAGAAAGAGCAGAGCCGTGGTGGAAGAAGCGACTGAGTGGGCAAATCGGGGAAATGAGAAATGACATAGGAAAGCTTGAGTCACTACTGAATGGGACACTAAAAAACATAGGCACTAAAAATAGACTGGAAATAAAATACAAAACTAGGAGTAAAAAGCTAAATATTATCATAGAGGAATTGAAGCAACGCATTGTAGCAAAGAGTGCCAAAATCAGGCGATACGAGAACAGAGTCAGTCAGTATAAACAGAACCGCATGTTCGACAACAACCAGAAGATGCTGTTTGGACAGCTTGAGGGGAAAGAAAGAGGCAACGACTTGATCCCTGGGGCGGAACAAGCTAAAACATTCTGGAGAGGAATATGGGAGCAGGATGTTAGACACAATGCCCAGGCAGGGTGGATTGAGACAGTACAGAGGGAGATCGGTGAGCAGGCACAGCAACAGACTGATTTGAGTATCACAGTTGAAACTCTTAAGGGGCAAGCCAAAAAACTAACCAACTGGAAATCACCAGGCCCAGATGGTGTGCAGGGGTATTGGATTAAACATTTAACATCCCTCCACCCGAAGCTGACGGCCATGTTCAATGATTGCTTGGTGTCGGGTGAGGTGCCAGAGTGGTTGACAAAAGGTACCACAGTTCTGATAATGAAAGACCGAATCAAGGGTAATGATGTTACCATCTATAGACCTATCACATGTCTGCCCGTAATGTGGAAACTGTTGACGAGCATTGTGTCTGAGGAAATCTACCATCACCTCCACACAAACAACTTGTTGCCGGACGAACAGAAAGGATGCCGAAAGAAGTCACGTGGTACAAAGGACCAGTTGCTTATTGATAAGATGGTAATGGGGAATTGCAGGAGGAGACACACTGATCTTGCCATGGGATGGATAGACTACAGAAAGGCATTTGACATGGTGCCTCATTCCTGGATCACCAAAAGCCTGGAGATCTTCAGGGTGGCAGATAACATCAGACAGTTGCTGGGCAGGAGTATGGGGTCCTGGGAGACAGAGTTGACATCAACTGGAGTATCCTTGGGAAGCGTGAAGATCAAGAGAGGTATCTTCCAGGGAGATAGCCTGTCCCCTCTGTTGTTTGTCCTTGCCCTGATGCCCTTGACCATTATGCTGCGAAAAGTGAGAGCAGGATACAAGTTGGGAAGGGGAGAGCTTACCATCAATCACCTCCTCTTCATGGACGATCTTAAGCTCTTCGGGAAAAGTGAGAAGGAGTTGGATGTGCTTGTTGACACTGTCCGTATTTTCAGCAGTGATATATGTATGCAGTTTGGTATTGGTAAATGTGGAGTCATTGTGATGAGGAGGGGTAGGTTGAGCAGAAGTAACGGGATCCAGATACCAACAGGTGAGATGATAAAGGAAATTGACTCTGAGGAAGGATACAAGTATTTGGGCGTTCTGGAGGCTGATGGCATAAAGAACAAAAAAATGAAGGAATTGTTAAGAACTGAATACATTCGGAGAGTAAGGAGCGTATTGAAGTCACATCTGAACAGCAGAAATGCCATAAGCGCAGTAAATTCCCGAGCTGTGTCTATTATTAGGTACAGTGCGGGAATTCTGAGATGGAATGTTGCTGAACAAAAAGAAATGGATAGGAAGACTAGGAAGCTATTGACTATCTACAACATGTTCCACAAGAGGAGTGATGTCGATAGACTCTACCTAAGGAGATCTGAGGGTGGAAGAGGTCTTATCAGCATAGAGGACTGTGTTCAGATGGAGAAAAACAACCTATACAAATACGTGACCTATAGTAAGGAGCCAATGCTCAGAGCTGTACTGAAGGAGGGGACAGTAGGCCAGGGGATACCCAAGGAGGAAATAACATCAAGGAGGAAGAGCAGCCTTAAGGGAAAATCCCTTCATAGTACCTTCTTTGAGAAAACTGAATTTAGAGATCCACAGACATGGAACTGGTTGAGAAGAGGAGACCTCAAAAAGGCTACAGAAGGAATGCTAATGGCTGCGCAGGAGCAGGCCCTCAAAACGAAGTGGTTGAAGCACCATATCCACAAGGAGGAGGCTAGCCCACTGTGCAGGATCTGTGGAGAGAGAGAGGAGACTGTGGCTCACATTGTGTCCGAGTGTAAACACCTAGCCCAGACCCACTATAAGGGCTGGAGACACGATGTGATGGGCAGGGTGATCCACTGGCACCTGTGCAAAGTAAACAATCTACCACATTCTGAGAAATGGTATGAGCATAGGCCAGAGGCGGTGATGGAGAACAGTCAGGTGAAGGTGCTGTGGGATTTTAGGATACAGACGGACAAAAAACTGGAACACAATAGACCTGACCTGGTGGTTGTGGACAAAGAAAAAAGATCGTGCCTGATTGTGGATGTGGCCTGCCCGTTCGACACGAGAGTGCAAGAGAAGGAGAGGGAGAAAATTAACCGATACCAGGACCTAAAGTGGGAGGTGAAAAGGATTTGGAACTGCCATGAAGTCAAAGTGATCCCGATTGTCATAGGCGCACTGGGGACTATCTCCAAAGGTTTCCAGGGATGGTTAAAGAAAATCGGCCCCTTCACGCTTTTTGGAACGCTTCAAAAGGCATGCTTGCTTGGAACGGCAAGAACCCTCCGATACGTCCTGAATATCTGAGGCTGCAGGTAGTGGCTTGATATTCAATCCAACGGACTTTCCAGTTAACCAACATCAATGACTGAGATTCAAGGAATAACAGTAACAATAATAATAATAATAATAATAATAATAATAATAATAATAAATAAATAAAATAAAAAAATAAATAAATAAAAAAAAGAATATATATATATACATACATACATATATACATACACACATACATACACATACACACACACATATACACACACACACACATACATTAATAACAATAATAATAATAATAATAATAATTGTTTCTACTTTAGGCACAAGGCCAGCAATTACCCAGTGCATTACTGGTACTTTATTTTATCGACCCCATAAGGATGAAAGGCAAAGTCAACCTCGGCGGGATTTGAAATCAGATCGTAAAGGGGCGTAACTATGCTGGAAAGCATGGCGTCCGACACTCTACCGATACTGCTAATCCACCGCCCTAATAATAATAATAATAATAATAATAATAATAATAATAATAATAATAATAATAATAATAATAATAATAATAATAATAATAATAATAATAATAATAATAATAATAATAATAGCAATAATAATAATAAGAAGAAGAAGAAGGGAAGAAGATGCACGAGGTGGTAGAACGTCACGAAATTGCTCCCGTAAGTTTTTTGATTTTTAACATATTTAAATCAATTGTGAAAGAACAATTCTTAGCACAAATGTTGCATAAAGGCACCGAAGAGGTCCCATAAAGTTTCGGATCCATATTATATTGTTGTATCGCTCAAATATTCAATTTTGTATTAAAAAAAAGAAAATGGTTATAAATGGAACAAAACACCCTCTGTCTACACTATATAGAACAGCGGCAATTTCAATTTCACCAACACCAGAAACTTGATACACTACCTATCCCATCACACTAAATATAACGGCAACTTCACCGGCATCATAATAATAATTACTATTATTATTGTCTCAAATTTTTTAAAATGTTTAATTCAAATTTTACGGGAATATGTCAACACAAAATATAATGAAAATATATATTAAACATACGAACACAAACTCATAGATACTATATCAGTAACCACAACACCACCGCTGCCACCACCCCACCACATCCATCATCGCCGCCACCACTCATTCAATGCTACTGACACTATTCCCCTGTTAACTTGAGAGAGAAAAGGGAAGGTGGTGGTAGCACTAGACAAGAGAGAGGCTAGCAAAAGATATAAATAGATTGACTTGGTGACCTTGCCACGGACAAACGTCTACATCAACAATTATGGGACTGCTGGCTCACCCCTTCCTCACCAACAATATAAAAAGCCCCGGCACCACCACCGACATAGCCAGCAGCAATAACAGCCAACTACAAAAAAAAGTATATTATATTATTGTAATGCACTGGGTGATTGCTGGCCTTGTGCCTGGAGTGGAGACAATTATTAATAATTTCATTCTTAAGCCACGCAATGCTCACATTAAGGAACCACTCATGATAATAACAATTTAAAAAAAACAACAAAAAGAAAACCCCGTGACCAAGAAATACCGGGATGGCGGCCGGCGGGGAATAGCCATGTCTCTAGGGGAGAACGACCCCTCTAGTCTTGGTTGACACTCGTTCTAGAAGTGGTAACACGAAAAGATTACCCCTTGGCGGATAAGGATAAAACGCGACAAAATAAAGTAAATGTCTAATGATGAAATCTCATACCGGATCGGCCGTCACCCGGGTAAAAAAGGGCCAGACTGGGGTCGAAAAATCAGCTAATGGTTCAAACCTTCCCATCACTTCGGAGCTGGAGACCTCCCATAACCGGAATACTCCTACTGTTGGCCCTCCATGCTCACCACCAAGAAATCCAAAGAAAAAGAGAGAAAAATGGTCAAGGGAAGATAATAAAGAAGTCCTTGAGGCTTTCTACACTGCCATGTACTACCCATCAAATACATCGAATACAGAGCAAACATATATCAACTGGAAAAAGAAACATCCCGAAAACAGAGGCTATATTGACAGTAACAAACTAGCCAATATACGAAGAAATATTGTAAGAAAAAAGTTACTAACTGATATAGAAATTGATCAGATCAAGCTAGTAGCACAAAGTCAGCGAAGGGAAAATGAAGCATGTGTCAGTGAAAACGAGGTAAACTGTAACACTTCGAATCCCAGAGTTGGGGCGGAATCACGGGCAACAGAACAAATTAAAGAAAGGAGCGAAAAAGTGGAGGGAGTGCATGCTGAGGATGAAACTCCAAATGAAAATAATGAGATCGTAAATGATAAAGAAATGAATGAGAATGAACTTGCCAACCTGAAGGATGAAATTATGATCGAATGGATGAAAATGAAAGAATCTGACATGGGGGAACGAGACACCCTCCCTAAGATCCAGAACTCCAAACAGAACCAAAAGATAATACACAAGACTAACATAATTCTCAAAAACATTATCATCACAAACAAACTAAACATTACTGACTTAAATCATCTCTATTATGCATCGGCTAAAGTCACCACTCACTTATGTGGAGTGAAGATGAAAAAACAAAGGAGTTCCCACAAGAAATCTACTTGGCAAGATAACATCAATCGCCAAATAAACCTTCTCCGATCTGACATAGAAATTTTAACAAACTATAAAGTAGGTGAACATGTTAAACAAACTAAACTTAGAAAATTGAAAAAAAAAGTACAGTATAAGATCAACATGTGACATAGACATGCTGATAGAAACAATCAAGCAAAAAGTGTCGGCCAAAGCTGCTCGTATAAGGCGCTTTGAAAAACGATCTAGATTCTATAAGGACAATAATATGTTCAAAAACAACCAAAGAAACTTCTACAGAAAAATTGGTAAGTCAACAATAACTGCTAAATCAATACCACCCAAGGAGGAAGTGCAAGAATTCTGGGAAAAGATCTGGGCCGAAGAAAAAGTTCATAACATACATGCCCCATGGATAGACAGACAAATGAAAGAAACAGCTCACCTTGAAGAACAAACATGGGAAAATATAACAGTTGAACAGCTGCGCTTGGCTCTAAGAAAAACCAGCAAATGGAAATCCCCAGGAAAAGACAAAATACAAAACTTTTGGATAAATGCCTTCACAGAGTCTCATGAGCTGTTAGCCCAACTTTACAATGAAATAGTTAAGGAGCCAGAAAAAATACCATCATGGCTAGTTAACGGCATTACATTCCTGCTACCGAAGAATGATGAGACAAACAATCCCAAAAATTACAGACCGATAACCTGCTTGACCACAATGTATAAAATTTTAACATCAGTCCTAACTGAATACACATATGACCACCTGATAACAAATGACCTATTTCCCATTGAGCAGAAAGGGTGTAAACGAGGCTCATATGGCTGTAAGGATCAGCTTCTGGTTAACAAAATGATACTGGAAGATTGTCATAATAGACACAAAAATCTATCGATTGCTTGGATAGATTATAAAAAAGCATTTGATAGTTTGCCACACAGTTGGATTGAAAAATGTTTAGAGATTTTCAAAATATCCCCCGTTGTCAGGAGGTTTTTGTCATTCAGTATGAGGACATGGAGAACGACACTCCTTTTGAATAGTGAAACAAAATCACTGGAAGCTGGAGAAGTTAACATTAATTGTGGAATTTTTCAGGGTGACTCTTTATCACCGCTTTTATTCTGCATCGCACTTATACCATTAAGTAAAATGCTCAATGAAACAAAACATGGATATAGAGTCTATGACAAAACCATTAATCACCTGTTCTACATGGATGACCTGAAACTATTTGCAAAAAATGATGAACAATTGCAAGGGCTATTGTCCACTGTGAAGCAGTTCAGTGATGACATTAAAATGGAGTTTGGACTGGATAAATGCGCCAAAGCAACGTTCACCAGAGGAAAGCTGCTGAAGAGTTCAGACATTAATCTTGATCGGGGGAACGTGATAAGAGAGCTTGATCAAGAACAAACTTACAAATATCTAGGTGTTTGTGAAGGAGACGGAATCAAGCACTCGACAATGAGGGAAAGGATAAGGAAGGAATGTTACCGCAGAGTCAGAGCAATCTTAAGAACGGAATTGAATGCAAGGAATAGGATCGATGCCATAAACACGCTTGCCATACCAGTAGTAACCTACAGTTACAATGTCATCAACTGGTCAAGCACAGAGATCCGTAAACTCGATACAAAAATCCGAAAATTCTTAACCATGCACAGAATGCATCACCCTAAGGCAGACATAGATAGAATATATCTCCCTAGGAAAGAAGGAGGACGTGGGTTAATCCAGTTAGACATTGCGTTGAAAACTGCAACAATTGGATTATCCACATATCTAAGGGAATCACATGATTGGATGATCAAACTCGTTTTGAAACACGAAAGCACCAAAAGATCATATTCCATTACAAAAGATGCACAAAGATACAGTAATGGACTACAAATTTCAGAAGTCCCATTTACTGCTGAAATGGAAAACACAGAAAAAGCAAAGCAGGTAAAAGTAACTGCAAAGAAAGAACTGCTACAGAAACTGGCTAAGAAATGGCAAGAAAAGCCTCTGTATGGAAAATACCCAGAGCGAGCTAACAATCCTGATGTTGACAAAACTTTAACCCATCAGTGGTTGGCATCCTCTGGACTGAATCGGAGACTGAAGGACTGATTATATCCGCACAAGATCAGTGTCTGCCAACAAAAAATTACCAAGCCAACATAATAAAAAATGGGTGCAGCCCATTATGCCGTGTATGCAAAAAACAACCAGAGACCATTGACCATATAATTTCAATGTGCAGTCCTATAGCTCCAACCGAATACCTAAACAGGCATGACAGAGCTGCACAATACATACATTGGATAATGTGTAAGCATTTTGACCTGCCCCATCAAAAGAATTGGTGGGAGCATCAACCACCTCCCATACTTGAAAAAGATCACATCTCAATCTTGTGGAACTTTAGCATCCAAACAGACCGAAAAATAGATGCAAATAGACCTGATATAATATTGAAGGACTTTCAAAGGGGGGTATGCCTGCTAATTGATATGTCTGTTCCAATAGACAAGAATGTATCTATAAAAACATTTGAAAAATTGAGCAAGTATAAGGACCTGGAGATAGAAATTGGAAAAATGTGGAAATTGAGAACTAAAACAATACCAGTGGTTGTAGGCGCTCTGGGAATGATACCTAAGGGGTCTAACGACTACTTATCGCAAATCCCAGGAAACCCGCGTATAGGAGAAATACAAAAGATAGTACTAATGGGAACTGCCCATATACTAAGGAAGATCCTGTCAATATAAGTACATCACAAGTCTAAACACTAAGGATGCATGTGTGAATATGTGTGTTCTTTCTTGAACATGGCGGACCTTGTTGTCTCTTGAGGTCACTGGTTGTGACTTGGTGATAACTCGTATAAACATAAAGCAAGATAAATGCAAATAATAATAATAATAATAATAATAATAATAATAATAGCAATAATAATAATAACGACAACAACAATAATAATATACATATTCATATATATATACACACACACGCACGCACATAAGCATATCTACACACACACACACACACACACGATAACAACTAACAGTGCTGCGATCGAATGTGGCTTTTTAGCCCAGCCAATGATCTACAATGTCTTGCACAGAGTCGGCAACCAAAACATTCACTGGGAATAGTCGGCTGTGGTTGGAGTTCGTGTACTTTTGCATGTCGCTTGAGCCCTCCTGCTGATTTACATTCTCTACCACATGTTTGGCAAGCATGATGAGTAGCATCTCCAACAGCAGCCTGGTAGTCAACCACTGGTCTTACTTTATGACTGCGAAGATGACTTTCGAGTCCAGCTTTGCTTAGGCAGAGTCTCGCACAGACGCTGCATGTCAGCACCATAGGAGGACCCTCGCCGTCTGGAAGTGCAACAGCAATGCCCTTCCTCACATCCCGCTTTACTTTCTCGTATGCGATTCGAGATGCCTCAAAGGCAACTTTTCCCTCATATACAGTCTTTCTCCATTTATTACGATCAGCAGCAATATTTTCCCATGTATCTCCTGGAGCTGTCTAGCTGAGAAGATCATATCAGTAGTGCCGCGTCCAGCACGAAAGCCAGATTGACTTTCAGGAAGAACACAATCTGCAATGTGTGTCAGCAGACGGTCCAGAAGCACCCTACATAAAACTTTCCCTACGACAGAAAGCAATGATATACCTCTGTAGTTCCCACAATCATTCCTGTTACCCTTTCCCTTGTACAAGACCACCATTACTGCATCTCTCCAGTCCTCAGGTACGGATTCATTAGCCCATATCCTTCCAAACAAAGAGTGCAGATGTTGCAGGAGTCTCTCACCACCATATTGTAGGAGCTCAGCATGTATGCCATCCATGCCTGGAGATCTTCCACTGTTCAGCTTCGAAATAGCCACTGCAACCTCCACAAGCGTCGGAGGTTCTGCGAGAGCTACTTTCACAGGACTTTCTGGAATGAGATTGAGGAAATCTTCACTGACGACATACGGCTGATTCAAAAGATCATCAAAGTGCTCTCGCCACCTTCGTAGAATTCCCTGTGAGTCACGAAGAAGTTATTTGCTATCCTTGCTGCGAAGCGGTGTCACCAGAGAAGAAGACGGTCCATAAACCTTACGCAAGAGACTGTACAACAGCTTTGTGTTATTGGAATCAGACGCAGTTTGTATCTCACCAGCCTTCTCACTCCACCACTGATCCTTCATCTGAGAAAGACTCCGCCTAACACGTGATTTTACATCCCTGAGCTCCTCATGCAACGTATTCCTCTCCTGTGGTTTTGCCGTCAAGTAGCGTGACAGAGCACGCCTCTTATCAGCCAACAAGTCTTCTATATGTACATCATTCTCATTAAACCAGTCCTGATGTTTTCTCTGCACCAATCCCAGAACACGCCTGCCTACATCATAAACCGACTTTTTAAGGGTCGGCCAATCCTCACCAAGATCTGCAGCCTGCATCTCTTCTTCCAATGTCCTCTTCACATTTTTATCCTTAAGACGAGCAGCATTCAATCTTTTGGGCAGGGTAACACCAGGAGCCCGGATTTTACGTTTGGTGATTAGTTTCACTTTTGCGCGTACCAGGCGGTGGTCCGTCCAGCACTCAGCTCCACGAAGAACACGAACACACTGCACATCCTGTCTGTCACGCATCCTGACTAGGACGTAGTCCAAAAGATGCCATTCCTTAGATGCAGGATGCATCCATGTGATCTTGAATTTGTTCTTTTGTTGGAACATGGTGTTGGTAACACACAGATCCAGCTCCTCACACATCTGCAGCAGGAGCATACCATTGCTGTTACACTTTCCCACCCCATGCCTTCCGATTACATTCCATGTGTTAAAATCCCTACCCACTCTAGCATTAAAGTCACCAAGCACGATGACTTTGTCTGCCTGAGGGATATTTCTTAGAACACCTTTCAAGGCATGGTAAAAGGACAGTTTTTCTTCATCGACAGAATTCATAGTTGGAGCATACACACTCACCAGGGTAGCATATCTTCCTTTGTCCAGCGGAACTCTCATGGACATAAGACGCTCACTAATCCCTACTGCGAATTCTTCTAATTTATTCACAAGTACAGTCTTAACAGCAAATCCCACCCCAGCCTCTCTTCTGGTTCCTTCATCTCTTCCTTTCCAGAAGAATGTATATTCTCCACAAAATTCCGTAAGATGACCATCTCCAGCTAACCTCGTCTCAGATAAAGCCACGATGTCAAGATCGTAACGTCGAAGCTCCTTTGCAACAAGAGCGGTCCTTCGTTCAGGACGCTCCAAGGAATCCCTGTCAAGCAGCGTCCGTACGTTTCAGCAGCCAAGACTAAATGCCTTGTTTGGCTCTATTACAATGGCACGATGACGAGCGGGCTGTGATAAACTGGGGCCCCTGCCCTTATTGCCAATGATCTTTTTTGTTCCAGAACCTAAATTGCCAATTATCTCTTTTACATTGTTCTGGAACATCATTGAATTGGAAAAAAAAAAAAAAAAAAAAAAAGTAATAATAATAGTAATAATAATAATAATAATAGTAGTACACTATTAATAATTATTAATGCACTCGTGCAATGCCTGTGCGTGACGAATATTTTTAAAGTGGGGAAAGACTGTGCACTGAGCCAATCCCACTCTCTGAGCGACAGTAGCTATAACCCGAAAAGAAGAAAAGATCAACATCATCGGTAACTACTGAGCCGCAGGTTTTATATCGGAGTTAACCCAGTTTCCTGAGATGCCTTCTCCTAGAAGAATGCCCTGACAAGGGCTAGGGGTTCTTCACTCCCAGTGGTTTAACTGCGCGATCGGGCATCCAGCCCGATTATTTCTATGTCCCCGCGCAAAAAAAAAAAAAAAAAAAAAATCAGTTATTGACACTTATACGTACGACATACACACACACGCATACATATGCGCGCACACAGCAACACATACATACAAACAAACACACACACACGCTACTCTACTCACTTATATATATATATATTACCGTCATTACTGATACAAGATTACAAGATTATGTCAACTGTTGACTTTCAAGAGTTTGTATAGTTGAAGCCGATCGTATATATATATGATAATAATGGAGCTGCGGCGCTGCAAATGGGTTACATATGAAAAAGTTTGTCCTCATCAGTGGCCATCCAACCGTCGCAGGCATTTCGTCGCATTAAAGGCCATATACCTCAGGTTGGTGCGAGCAACGGCTAAAAAAAAGTCGTTGGGACACGTAAATAAGGGGGACGCTAGGGTAAACGAACAAAATGGTTAAAGCAGCAGAAAGTGATGAAGAAGGAAACAAGTCCCAGATTTCTATGAATATAAATTCGGTGGAATCGTGAACGAGAGAATAAAGACCATCAAACCTGGTTGAAATGTGAGCAAGGAAGGAATTTCGCACAGGTCTAACGGGAGGAAGAAGGGGTCTGGTCTGCGAATTCGGTAAACATAAGTTCTGTGCAGTCGCAGACGAGAGAGAGAGAGAAACAAATTCATACCGGCTTGGCCAAGTGACCGCGAGAAAAGGATTATGGACAGGTCAAACGGGAAGAAAGGGGAGGAGGAGAGGTAGTGACAGAGAGTGAGTGAGTGAAAGGTGAGGAAGAGGCTAACAGAGAGAGAGAGACTGTATAATGCACGAGTTGGAAATTGAGAACAGAACACAACCTTTCGTGCCCAGGAAACCGAAGATCAATATGAAAGATCACAAGAGGAATTTTGAAAATGACTTGCCAGTTAGATTGATCGCACCATCAAAATCGGACCTGGGCAAATTAAGCAAAAACATTCTTGACAGGGTGATACAGCAAATTAAGAACTTGGATTGTTTATCTAACCTGAGCTTGTGGAAGGGAACTGGAGAGGTTGTTGAGTGGTTTAAGCAAATTAAATATAACAATAATAATAAGTTTATTCAACTTGATATAGCTAACTATTATTCTTCTATTACCCCCTAATCTACTAAATAAGGCACTAAATTACGCATTCAAACATACTGACCTAACTAGCAATGAAATGCATATTATATTATCGGCTAGGAAAACTTTGATAGAATTTAATGACCAACTATGGACCAGAGCAGATAGAGATAGCAATTTTGACATTACTATGGGATCATCCGACTCAGCTCAGGTAACTGACCTTGTGGGCTTATTTTTAATCAATTCGCTACATAGGAAAATACCTGGTACTACCGGAGGTTTATATAGAGATGACATGCTTTTACTTATTGATAATAATAACTCTGAACTAAATAGAAAATGTAAACAAATTACACAATTTTTTAATTACTTTAATCTTAAAATAGAAATTGAGAACAACCATAGAATAGTCAATTTCCTAGATATAACATTAAATCTCAACACATGTCTTCACTATCCTTTTCACAAGTTGAATGAAAACTTAAACTATGTCAACTTTAACTCTAACCACCCCAGATCTGTCAAAAACACTATAGTAAACTCTGTTCAAAAACGTATCTCTAGGATCTCGTCGAATAGAAAGATTTTCGACGAAAAAGCCCAATACTACAATGAAGCATTAGCTAGAGCAGGATATGCTGATAAGATTGTGTACATAGATAATGATAGATAAACTAAACAAAATAACAACTATTTTAATTACGGCAACAACCTTAACAACTATAATAGAAAGCATTACAATAATTCCAAAGGCCAAAAAAGAAATAGAACTAGGAACATAATTTGGTTTGCCCCCCCTTTCTCACTAAACATTAAAACCCACATCGCTAAACTATTTTTTAAAGCTCTTGATAATCGCTTCCCTAGAACACATAGGTATCACTCAATTTTCAATAGACATACAATAAAATTAACCTACTCATCCACCAAAAATTTAGCACAAAATATTAATAGAATAAATAATAGGAACTTAAAACCTAGTGATAATAGCATAAATAATATACAAGTTAACAAATGTAACTGTAGAGATAGATCTAAATGTCCGTTAAATAACAACTGCTTAGTTAAAAATATAGTATACAATTGTAATGTTAATACTGACTCTAATTCTTTTAACTACGTCGGTCCCACATCGACGGAATTTAAACTTCGCTATAATAACCACAAGAATTCTTTCACAGATCCAAGCAAAAAATCTTCAACGGCACTATCAGGCGTACTCTGGCAACTTAAGCTAGATAACGTTAGATATTCGATGGCTTGGAATATAGTCTCAAGAGGGATTCCTTTTAATTCATCCTCTGAGACATGTGACCTCTGCGCAGAGGAGATATTCTTTATACTAAAATCTAAAAATTCCCTTAATCTACGGACAAATTTATTCAGTTGCTGCAAACATAGATTAAACTCAACGTTTAAATATAAATTTAAATTTAAAATGTAGTATATTTAGTTTGATTTATAATTATATGAGAAACTAGCCGATAAATCTTTGATTTCTTCTTTTTATTCTTTTTATTCTTTTTATTTTTTTATTTTTATTTAAACATTCTTCACGAAAAATTAAGCTACCCTAAAAGTTGATGCTCCAAATATTTCGAATAAACGTTACACTAGATAAACTTCTATATTAAATATAAGAACACATGTAGACCAAATGGGCATCCTAAACTTTTTGAAATGATCTTTGCTAGATGCGATTTGATAGATAATTTTTGGCTTTATCTGTTTTTCGACTCTGATGCTTATAATGAACTTGGCAATATATTGTCAATTAATTTTGAAGGGTTGATCTTTGTGGTTTATTTTTATTATTTTTATTATTGTAGTATTTTCTAATATTTTTATTTTTAATATTTTTAATATGTAATATTTTTAATATGTAATATTCTTTCGTAATATTTTTTAGTTTTCTATTTTATTATTACTTATTATTATTATTGTTATTTTTTAGTTTTGTTTCTGATATATATTTTTATTAGTATATTGAAATCTGCTCTCTATTTCTGCTTGATAGATAATCTTGTAGAGTAAAGACAGGAATAGTAGTAATATTGACTCTATATATATTTGTGTGTGTATATATATACACATATATGTATACTTAAATTTTTATACCACAATGAGAATGTTTTCCGTGAACTTAGGGTTTGCAGAATTGATCATGTAAATTCACATAGATGTTTGTAGTTATCACATAAACATATGAATTTTTTAAAAAAACTAAACATAAGATCATTACTTTTCACACATTATGGATAAATGTCTCATTCAGGAATACTGATATTTACAATATAGTGGCTGGTTTTTATACATACTAATGCCTCTACATTAAAACATAGGGTTTTTACGCTTCGCCTATGTCTGGTTATTTTTAAATTTTTCTCTCTATATAACAGCTGGTTTCTCTCCATATATCTCCCTTACATTAATACTAGAGCTAAATAAATAAATAAATAAATAAATGTATCATTGATACGTTTACTCAACGGACGTCCCACTACCTAGTTTTCTATATATATATATCTATCTCTATTTCCTCTCTCTATATATATATATATCTCTCTCTGTTTCTTTACATGAAGTTCTTCTCTTTATCTATCTTTCCATCTCTCTATTTTGTTCCATGCATTTCTTCTTTTTCTTCTTTTTCTTCGTTTTCTGTCTTTCTTTCCTTTTTTCTCTCTTTCTTTCTCTCTGTGTACAATTTTTTCACTGCCAATTCAACTTTTCAAATACAAGTCGATGTTGTTACGGTATGTCAAATCTATTTATCTATAAAACTGTTTATATTGTATTTTGTCTGAGGAAGGCATAGCATATTGTTAATATGATATCCCTGAAATATATATAATGAAATAAATATGGTTTTATAAATATAGTTTCCATTTATTTAATATTGTATATATATATATATATGTATATATATATGTGTGTGTATGGGTATGCATTTATATATATGTGTGTGTAAGTGTTTTTGTATGTGGTTGTGAGTATGTAAATATATTTTATTCTTTCCATTCTACAAAAACACTCTGGCCACCTGTGGCTTGTATGTTAACTTGACCACTCACCTCAGTCTGTGCCATGATTCGGTCTTGTTTATCTTCTATTCCCAACCCACCTAAAAAAATTTCCCTACTAAATTTCTGTTGAATTACTATTCTTGGGGTTTTTACTTATTTTTTTTCTATTTTTTTCTATTTATTTTCTTTATTTATTTATTCATTTATCTATTTATTCATTTATTTATTATTTATTTATTTATTTAAAAAAAGCACTCTGGCTAATTGACCACTCCCCAAAGAAAAAACGGCCTGTTCCATGTTGTGGTCCTGTGTATCTAAATACCATCCTACCCCAAAAAATCCCCCCCAGCCACCACCCCTCCCTTACCACTACCTAAATGTATAAATACCAGAACTTAATATGACACCCAGCTTCCTGAAGATTTCATCTGAATGAAACAGTACTAGTCCTGTAGAAGCTCCTTCTATAAAATAAAAAATGTTTTATCTACCATGTATTGAGTACCTTACTTACTGTGGTTATCCCCGACTCAACCCGGGACCTACGTATATATATATATATATGTGTGTGTGTGTGGAAGCTGAATATAATTTTCAAAGAAAGAAGTAATGAAGATTTCTAAGATAAGCACAAGCCAACACATTCCGTAGAAATTATGGTCAATTATATTTACACAGTATCTGGCAAGTACTTATCTTATTGAATCGAGAAGACTTTAAAAAAGTATAGTCAAGTAGAACGTAAGTGTTTGTAACTCAATACTGAAAAGTATTTCATCGTTCGTTCTGTTGATTGTATCATACTGTAATAGCCATAATGAAATAGGATCTAAACTACAGGGTGGTGTAAAAGTCACTTGCCATATTACATCCTAAATAACTTCTTTAATAAAAAGTTAATGAACTCTTTCCGTTAGGTATATTTATTTTGGACTGAGGAGATCACTTTCAACTAATTAGAGAATATAGTATCGCTCAAATACGCTCCAATTTGATGTTCAAATAGTCTAGCCTTTCCTAGCCAGCGTTCCATAACATCTCCTAATGGACCTGTCTCCTACGTTTTAATTTCAGTATAACTATATGTAAGGGCGTTTCAGCCAGAAATATCTCATATTTCTGTATATCAGTGACTGCACTCCAATTTGTCGTATTTATTTAACGGTAGAACTTATTCGAAAGCAATTTAGTGGCTATTTTTAGCATGTCAAGCGACAGTATATAGACTACCTCGTTATCTCGTTTGATGTCCAGTTAAAGCAGAGAATTTGCTAACGATAAACAAACATGTTTTTGAGACCTGATATTATGTATCAAATACTGTACATAAGAAATACATGAGACAAAAACATATTCAGAGGAGAAATACTAAATAACGATGCGACAGGTTCATACAAGAAAACAAATTTATAGTGAGACTAAAATTTGAAGATAGGTCAATGAAAATAAGGCAAATAACATGATATGAAATAGATTAGGGATGGAAGTTTATAAAATATCGTACACACAATGATGTCCCCACAAACACATACACTCATACTTATACATATATGTATGTATATTCTCTTTATCGTAATTTTCAGTTTATCTTTGATCACCCACCTTCCTAGTGGCAAGGCAAGAAAAGGATATTTTCGTCGTCTCGTGCGCAATCATTCATCCTTTGAATCATAAGAATGTTTTACAAATTTTGAAGGCTCCAAATATTGTGGCAATTTGTCGCTTATTAATTAAAGAGCTATCTTCTTTCTTTGAAAATCGAAGTTCAGTCATTTTCTGCTCAAGGCGGTTTGGCATATATCCTGCACCTCCAGGTATGAAGCTGAACGTGTATCTTGGATACTGGATTTGTAAACTCCTCATCAATGGTCCATAGATATCCTCCTTCTCTCGCATTTTTCTCACTATGTTGACATCGATTGGCAAGGTTGTAAAAGAAAAGAAATTGTCATCCCTTGAATCGCAAGAATGTTTTGCAAATGTTGAAGGTGACAGCTATCGCAGCCATTTGTAGTCTATGAATAAGGGAGCTGCACTTTGTCCACAAATTCAAGTTCAGTTATACTTTCGTCCAAGCGGGCTGGTATATAACCTATATCTCCAATAATGATGTATATATGTATGGTCGCTCTTGAGTGTTACTGGTAACAGCTAACCCAGTACAACCTGTTTCATGGTTGGGCAACTAAACCGGCAACCCCACGTAGTTTACTTGGTGAGGAGGGTGATTTTGAATACCTTGCAGGACAAAAAACAAAACCTGACGAAGGGCGGAAGAACTCATAAGAGTCAACGGCCATCCAATAACGTGTAAATGTGTATATACTGTATGGGTGTGGGTGTGTGGGGGTTTGATTGTACGCTTATCTGTGTAAATTTATATATATTTGATAGAAAAAAATGTTTAATTTAAAAACCCTTTTAAAACTTTTAAAAACCTTTAACATTTTTATAATTTCTTTTCACATTTTAACGTTTTTTAAACTTTCAAATGGGATAGAGTCCCTGGTCTACTATGAAAGAGTCATAGAATCATTGCAACCCATTTGCAGGTGTCGTGGCCCGCAGATGGGTAAAAAGAAAATCCAGTGGGAGTGAAGGACCCCGAGCTGTTGTTACAGTATCTTTCTAAAAGAGGGAAATTTTGAAATAAAACCTGCAGTTTATGTGATTCCTGGTCATCTGGCCCAGGCTTGTTACCAGACAATAATAACTGAAACTTAGAGAGTGGTGCTCGTGTAGTACAAGCTTTTGCCACTATAATCCAATGGTGTATAGATGTGTCTTCTATGATCTCCTCATCTGTAATTTTAACAGCTGAAAGTGCTATTTGACCAGTGTGCAGACTTGACCAGTTGGAAGCATATAGTTGCAAATCTACATATAGGCTGCAGGGATCTTATCATAACATCGTTGTTATGTCTTCCCGTGATAGGAGCTAACTTCGGTGGAGACGCCTGTGTCTTAGCAGCCCTATTTGAGAGAACAGTGCTCACCCTAATTCTTGGGAAGGTGCTAGAAAAGGGGCATTGAAAATTGCCTCTCACATCAACATTGAATAGTTTACTGAGGCTAACGGCGGTTCATTCAAGCTGGAAAAGAAAAAGTGAATTACAAAGTAAAAATCATTTATGAAAAATCGAATCAAACTCAATATTTTCTCTGGAATGTCAGAACCTTCTGGACCAAAACTCATCAAACCGACCAGAAAGAAGAATCGTACTGGTAAGAAAGAAAATCCAAAGATTAAATATAGATATTGTAGCCTTGTCAGAAACACATCTATCCATCATCAGCTTTCGCACTTTTCTAGACAGGGAAACCAAAGGGAGACGGCAAGATGGTGGTGTAGATTTTGCACTGCGATAAACTCTAGCACAACGTTTAGAGTGCCCCTCTAGAATCAGTGACCGTATAATGAAGTAGTGCATTCTGCTTGCATGTGGGCCATGTGCAACAATTTTGTCAGTTTATGCTCCAACTCTCCAGGCCAGTAAAGAAAGTATTATGACATTCTATGAATCCCTTTGTGCTACAATTGCATCTACTCCAGTTGAAAAAAAAGTGATAATTCTTGGTGATTTCAATGTCTGGGTTGGCAGAGACCTTAAGACACGGGATGCACTTGGCCATTACGGCATCGGTAAGATGAATGCCAATGGTTTGAAGCTGCTTAAGCTCTGTTCGGAACTCAACCTAACAATTTGCAATACATACTTCCGCCAAAAGAAGAAGCCTAAAAGTTACCTGGATACACCCAAGATAAAAAGATGGTCACATGATAGATTTCATAGTAACCCGGAGTTATGACCTGAATGATGTCTGTAACGTGCGCATCATGCGTATTGCAGAATGCAACACAGACCATAAGATGGTTCGGAGAGTGCTTAAATTACGTATTCTGAAAAAAATCTCGTATGTGTGGGATCAAAACACTGAAGCGTGTTGGTGATTTAAAACAGCAAGAGGTGCGTGAGACTTTGAATAAACGTTTGAATAATATTGACTTCGATGGAACGTGGATAAACTTCAGGGATCAGTTGTATATAGCAGGAGCAAAAGAACTTGAATTCAGGGCGAAAAAACAACATAAAGACTGGTTTGATGATAATAATCTGGTTATCAGCCAACTATTAAAGAAAAAAAACATGCTCTTCATGAAACATTTTGGGGAGAGTGCCCTACGAATTTAACTGCTTTAAAAATATATATAAAGAATATAAAGCCATCTTACAACGCGAGCTGAGAAACCTTAAAAATAAATGGTGGTTGAAGATCTCTGAAGATATGTAAAGTGCTTATAATGCAAAACTGTTTTATAGTCTTTTGTGTGTAGTATATGGTCCAACAACTTCGTCTAATGTTCCCGTAAGGTCCAAAGACCACACTGCCATCATCAAGGAATCAGAGAAAATCATTAAGCGTTGGTAAGATTTTACTGATTTATTTGATAATCCATCATCATTTGATCATGATGTGGTAGATGGCATCCCCCAATGTGTAGTAAATTTAAAAATGGATCGATTATAAGGAGGGTAAAATGGCCATCAACCAGTTAAACACGGGTAGGGCCCAGAATCAGATGGCCTCCTCTGTGGAACTGTTAAAGGTTGGTAATAAGAACATAACATAAACAATACACCATCTCATCTCAGAGTGCAGGGCTGGCACTCTTGTACCACAAGATTGGATTGATGGTATCTTGATGACTTTGTTTAAAGGTAAAGGGGATAAAAGAATTTGCTATCACTACCGTGGCATTACTTTGTTGGAGTCTGTGGACAAAGTTCTTGCTAGATTATTGCTGAACAGGTTGATGGAGGACATTTGTCTTACAGTAATTCCTGAATCACAAAGTGGATTTAGATCTTGCAGAGGGACGATTGATATGATCTTCTCTGCAAGGCAGTTACAGGAGAAATGTAGTGAGCATCGTATTCCTCTGTATCAGGTTTTTGTTGATCGGACAAATTCGTTTGATACGGTGAACTGTGGAAAATACTAGGCAAAATAGGGTACCCACCAAAGTTTTTTTATATGTTCGTCCAACTGCACAGAAATATGAAGGCTTGGGTTGTCTTGAATGGAGAATTGTCCAATGAAATCCCAGTGGATAATGGCATGAAGCAGGAAGATATCCCGGCTCCCACACTATTTTCAATATGTTTTGCTTGATGCTGACTCATGCATTCCAGAACTGTGTAAAAGGTGTTCTACTGCAAGTTAAAACTACAGGAAGAATCTTAGACCTAAGGAGGTTCAATTTCAAATCCAACTTGTTCCAAATATTAATTAGAAAACTCTCGTATGCAGACGATGTTGACTTTCTGGCTCACTCTCAACATGACATGCAACACATCATGGATTGTTTTTCAGCTTCTTGTAATGCCTTTGGTATGAACATTAATCTAAAAAAGACTAAGGTAATGTTCACCCCCTCACCAGGGGAAGCATATATTGAACCAAATATTATGGTACATGGAACAGGTTGGGTGTAGTTGACACTTTTGTTTACCTGGGTAATGCATTGTCGAGGGATGGTTCACTGGATGCAGAAATACATCTGCGCATTCAGAAGGCCTCTGTAGCCTTCGGAAAACATGAAAAGAGCGTGTGGGCAGATCATGGCATAAATATCAAGACCAAGATTAGTGTGTACAAGGCCTGCATTCTTAGTACTCTGATATACTCTTCGGAAACGTAGACACCTTAATTCGCTTGAACACTTTAATTAAGAGTGTTTAAGATGAATTCTAAACATCAAATAGCAACAAAAAATATCTGACATACAAATCCTTATAGAGGCTGGTTGCACGAGCATTGAATCTACCATCATATCCTCTCAAATGCGTTGGGTAGGCCATATGCGCATGAATGAGGAAACACTCCCAAAACAACTATCTTACAGTCAATTGCACACTGGGAAACGCCCTCAGCACCAACCAAGAAAAAGATATAAAGATTGCTTAAAAACAACCTTAAAGATCTACAGTTTGAAGTTCAGAACTTTAAAGAGGGGTGAATGGAGAGGAAATGTGAAGGAAGGCTGCAGAATGTTTGAAGAGAGGTGTCTTGACCTTGAAAAACCTAAACGTCAGCTTCAAAAAGGCCACAGTATTAACCTCAATAAGAACATAGGGAATTGGATTTGTGAGGTATGGTCATCCACTGCTCTGTAAATCTGGGGCCATCACTCATATAAAATCACATAAAAAGCCAACTGTATTCACCTCTATTCCTCCAATGCTAGGTGAGACAACTCGTGTGGTGGGCAAAAGGATCTGCAAATCAATCTCTGTTCTTAAAAGGCATATGAGGGTACATAAGGATGACATCCCACAAACTGACCCAATCAATCCAATAGAGACTACAACTTTTGTCTGTCACATTTGCTGCAGACCGTGCAGAAGTTGGTGACGGTTAATGAGGGTGCATAGGGAGACGCCAATCATCTGCAAAGATGAAACAATCACCATGTTTGTATGTATGAATGCATGTATGTATTTATAAATACATACATGGTGATTGCTTCATCTTTGCTTCATATATACAGGGTGTCCCAAAAATGTATACACACTTCAACAGCAATCTAATAAATATTGCCCGTACAGGTAATTAAAGTATGTATGCATTTTTTCGGGACACCCTGTATACACACACACATACACACACACACTCACACATACGCACACACATACACACACACACATATATATATATATGTGTGTGTGTGTGTGTGTATACATATGTATACATATATATATATATATATATATATATATATATATATATATATATATATATAAAAACAAATTAAATTTCGTTTCGTTTGTAACTCACTTTTGTATGACTGACGCTTAAACAATTAAGTTAAAAATGTACATCCACATATGTATACTGAAATACTAGTATGCATATGAATACACACACGTATACATATGTAGATGTACCAAGTTTTTTTCACTGGTCACTTTACTGTGAGTGTCCAGCTATTCTGTATGTAAACACACAGACAAACCGGTTTTTAGAGTCATACTGGTTTTTGAGGAAACACCTTTCCTCTATTCTCCAGAAAGCCAGACAAGGAATATTGAACTAGTTTCGTTGTTGTTACAACTCATCAGCAATATTTACCTTTCTTCCGACCTTTCTGGAGAATCGTAAAAGCACATATCGTTATATGCTTTTTCTATGAAAATTAGTAGTGGGCAGACTAATTTGCATAGAGCGTGAGTGCGTACCGGTTCAACGGAGACGATAAAAACAAATAACGAAACGAAATTAAATTTCGTTTCGTTTGTAACTCACTTTTGTATGAGTTACAAACGAAACGAAATTTAATTTCGTTTCGTTATTTGTTTTTATCGTCTCCGTTGAACCGGTACGCACTCACGC
>OZ024741.1:207679989-207774989 GCA_964016885.1 Eledone cirrhosa | reverse complement strand
GCATATACCATACATATATATAAATAAATATAAATATATAAATCAAACATCCTAAATCTTAAAACTAACATACCCCAAAAGGGGAAAACCATTTTTGTTGAGTGCTTCCAATCTATTGTAAAACTCATTCTTTGATTTATTCATTGAACCATGTTTAACCTTTAAATATACACACATATATATATATATATATATATATATATATATATATATATATATATATATATATATATATATATTGTTATACTTTGGGAGGAGTATTGCTATTAGCTTTCTCCGATAATGTATTTATATATTTACTCTTGGTGCAACGGATATGAACTTCCCGATATAAGGTTTGACTCTCTTTGTTTATTTTTATACTGATACTGCCAATCCACCGTATTGTTATGAAATAATGAAATATATAATAGCATCTCTCCCACTCACGAAAATAAAAAGAATGAACCAATCAGAATGACGCTTGTTAATGTAACAGGTTCCCAGCCATTATATACAGATCTTACAATGGGCCCTGAGTTTTGTTAAGATAGATGACATGTATTCTTTCAAGGCCATAAACCAGAAGAAGTCAACTATATAACTATAATTAACTGAAATTATGGCTGCAACACGAACGAAAATTATAGTTTGAATAGGAAATTATTTTCTCTGTTTCTCATTTAAATTTCTCATTTAAATATATTCTGGAAACCTGCTAATTACGGTCTACCACTGAATGATTGAACTCCATCGAGTATATACTAAGAAATATTATTCTGAGCAAAGAGAGATTACCCAGTAGTACCCCTACCCCCTATGTATCAAATCTTTTAATCCAAAGTCTCATTTTGGGGTTTTCTCTACGACTTTGTTCGCGAATTAATGATGGAATGCCTTGTGATATTTGTTCCGGCTCTTTGAATTCTGAGTTCAACTTCCATTGCTGCCTACTTGAGTGGCAAACTTATTCTGTCGACTGGTTTAATACTACCACCTGGTCATTGGGTATTTTTTTAGCGGACTCCATTCTATTGCAAGTATTCAGGCCTTGTCTCCGGTTTGAGGTTAACTTCCTCGCACTAGCTTGGAAGCCCTGAAGAGCGTCATAGGGGCTGTTTTCCCCTCTCTGATTAAGCGATAAAAATAGTGGAAAGAGATAAAATGTGAAGGAGTATAGTGTTAGAAGGAAAATAAGAGCAGATATGTTGAAATTATTGATGTTATATTAGACGAAAATGATACACAGAAGACAGAATAGAAAGTATAAAAGGAAAAGGAAAAGAAAAGAGATATGGGGTGAACTCATAAAGAAGCGATGGTGATAGAATGGTGTGGGAGAAGGCACAGATTATGGAATAAGAGGTAGGTGTCGAAAAAGGAGAAAAGGGAGTAGTAGTGTGAATGTAAGCGGTGGAAGATGGGGTGAAATCATTAGAGCAGACGACAGCATTGTAAAGGAGTAGGAGGTGATGAACACAGGCGAATGAAGGAAAAAGGAGAAGAATAGATAAGAGAAGAAGGAGGAGATGGAGGTGGAGGAAAGTTCAAGCAAATGAAAAGAGAGAAGGGAAAGATACAGAGAATATAGGAGGCTATGGGGAGGAGGAGAGAGAAGAAAGGTGAAACGAATTAGAAAGGAAGAGGTTAATGGAGGGAGTAAATGAAAAAAGACAAAAGAATACGAGGAAAATGGAGGAAGATTAAAAGAATTGACAGAAGTTGTTTTAAGTTAGGAGAAAAGTAAAAGTAAGACAAAGATTAAGAAGTATTGTGTGAGGAGAAAGTGTGGAAGACGGGGGGGGGGACAAGACAAAACCAGAAAAGCAAAGTAGGAGGGGGAGGATGGCGAGGAGGAGGCAGAGGCGAGGGAGAAGGGGGAGGAAAAGGGCGAGAAGGAGGAGGAAAAGACGGGAAGGAGGAGGCGGAGATAGAGGAGAAGGAGGAGGAGATGGAGGAGGAGATGGAGGAGGAGATGGAGGAGGAGGAGGAGGAGGAGGAGGAGGAGGAGGAGGAGAAGAAGAAGAAGAAGAAGAAGAAGAAGAAGAAGAAGAAGAAGAAGAAGAAGAAGAAGAAGAAGAAGAAGAAGAAGAAGAAGAAGAAGAAGAAGAAGAAGAAGAAGAAGAAGAAGAAGAAGAAAGAGAGCTAGAAAGGAAACAGAAGAAGATCGGTTGAGAAAGAGAATGATAGGAATCAGAAAAATTAAAAGTTTTAAGAGAGACCATAAAACCAAGACAAGGGAAAAACGTAACAATTGGAGGAATAGAAGATCGGGACAGGGAATATAAGATAGGGTTGGATTGGAAGGGAAGAAAGGGGGAATACTAGAGAGGAGATAGAGAGGGAGGACTGAAAAATATGACAATGCGAAGGAGGAGGTGGAGGGGGTGGAGAACGGGGAGGGTGGAAGAGGAAGAAGAGAAAGATGAAAGGTTGATTCGAGAGGGTAATAGAAAATAGATAGGGGAGGGAGAAGAAGAGAGGTGTAGATAAAAAAGAAGAGATAGATAGATAGATAGATAGATAGATAGATAGATAGATAGATAGATAGATAGATTTCTTTATTTGCCACAAGGGCGCACAAGAAAAGGGGACAATACAAAGACATGTCGGGGATTTTACATACAGTCGTGTAAAAAATATTAAAAAAACAATTACAACAATCGAAATCCCCAATAGGGGGGAAGCGTCACAAATGGGTTGTTTAATACCCCGTCGATAGAACAACCCTCAACTTCAGGAGCGTGTTGTGCAAGTGCTCCTTTCTTCCCTTTGCTCTCTTTAACCTACAGGCTTATAAACAGAGAAGGCCCAATCACTCGGGCCATTTTTGCCACATTCACCCACCTTTCAGTAAATTTACTGGGGTGCAGTGCCTCTCTCTCTCCACCCTGATTCTCCTTCTAAAGTGATACTTAAAGAAGGGAATCAATTGTTGTCCGATGAGAAAGGCATCTGTCCTCAGTCCTCTCGATCTCGTCCACCATATAACTTCTTTCACCATAGCCACTGTACAGAGGAAAACCGCCTCTCTTTCGTTTTTGAAAGAGGCTGGCGGTTTGATTCTCACTATGGACTCGGCAGTCAACTGGATTTGTCCCATATGCGACAGCAGTTGTTCTGCATAGTTCCACAGGTCGATTACGCCCAAGCAGTGTACAATTGAGTGCAGGACGGTTTCAATGTCCTGCCCGCATCTTGGACACGTCCTCTTGGAAGGATCCCTACCGGGCAGTCCGTGCCTGTAGATCTTGTCAGGAACCGGTAGAGCTCCGCGGTAGCACTGCCAGGGAACTCTGGAAGTTGTCCATCGGTCCCGGGCGGAAAGTCCTACCAAATAGACTGGTGAGCTCATCGTCTTCGACGCCCAGAGTCTCTCCGAACACGTCGTCGCCCTTGTAACGTACAATCTCTCTATAGAACGTCGAAGTGGAGTCTCCACTGATTGCTATTCCCGCTTGACAGAGGACTGTGAGCGCCTGAGCGCATTCAATGTGCCAGGTGCCCATCGTTTTCGGTCTTTTCTTGACCCACGACTGCAGTTCCGTCAGCGAGACGAGCTGCGGGAAAGCCTGTCTCACAAACGGTGCCCACACCGGTTGGGGGTCGGTGAGGAATACCTGGAGATGCCGCAGCCTCAGCGCATGTTTGCACATTTTCAGCCACAGCATTCCCAGCCCTCCGTTGGAAGGGTGCTGACAGCAGACGGATCTCTTCAGCAGCCGAGCCTGCTTCTTCCACAGAAACTGGAAGAGCATGCGCTCCATCTTGGCGATAGTAGATGACGGACGCTATGAAAGTGTTCGCCACCTCCGCTCGACCTTTCAAGGAAAGTTTGCACTCTGCCCACTTCTGGGTGAGCGCAACCACCTTGGCCGTGACCTCGTTCCAGTGTTTCTCCACCTGGAGGTCTGGACCGAACCAGACCCCGAGCAATTTCACCGGTCCGTCCGTCCAGCGTCCAACGACGCTGTCGGACGTCATCGGTTTGCCTCTCCACGTACCGAGTTGCAAACCGACAGACTTGTCCGGGTTTAGTATTCTTTCAGTACGTTGCCGATCACCCCGATTTCCGGGGTGCTCGACACCATTACGGTGACGTCATCGGCATAAGCCGACGCTGCTTTGCGCAGTCCCGGTTCTAGAGGGATGCCCTGCAACAGCTCCAATTTCCGCAGTAGTGGCTCTAGAATCAATACATACAGACTGAAGGAGAGAGGGCACCCCTGTCGAATGGAACGCGTGATTGCGAACGGCTCCGATAGGTAGCCGTTCACCTTGACCCTCGAGCAGATGCTGGTGTGCATCGCCTCGATCCAGCCTCTGAAAACGGGACCGAAACCGGCCGCCTTGAGAACCGCTTCCAAGTATCGATGGTCGACCATATCGAATGCCTTAGACTGATCCATATTGATTTACTACCCACTCTCTCTATGATCTATCGCATGAGGTGGGGATTGTCGTGTATGGACCTGATCGGGATTGCACACGTTTGCGCTTTCCCTACCAGGTTCTCGACGACAGGTGCCAACCACGTCGCTAGCACCTTGGTCAAAATCTTTAACTCTGTGTTGAGCAGAGTTATGGGCATGAAGTTGTTAATTTCCTGCCCCTTGTTCTCGTCTTTCCTGATCAGCGTTACTACGCCCTTGTCTGCAGAACTGGGAATTTTCCCGTTCTGCTGCCAATTGCAGTATACGGCTTCGAGGACGCCAGAGAACAAGTACGACATGCCTATGTAAAACTCATAGGGTAGACCATCTAGACCGGGTGACTTGCGTTTCCCGCAGCGGCCCATAGCGTCCCGTATCTCAGTGTCTGTGATCGGTCTTTCGCAGAACTCGGCGTCCGTGTTCGAGAGACGCGGCAAGCCGTCGAGGTATGAACTAAACTCCATTACCCCATTCGGCTCACCGTCGTTCTGCTCAAACAGTCGCGCAAAGTGATGCTGAAAGCCCGCGCACATTTGCTTGGGGTCTAGTAGCACGCGTCTGTTTTGGTCTTTCAAAGACCGAATCGTGGTCTTGTTGCCAGTTTTGTCTCCGCCATTCGGGCCCAGCTGACAGCCTTCGCTCCTTTGTTTCCTAGAGCACGTGTTTTGCTTCTGACCACGCAGCCTTCGTGTTTCGCATCGAAGAACTGGTCCAGTGCCGTTCTCGACGCTAACACTCTAGCCGCGTTGCCACTTCTAAGTGCCTCCTCTATCTTGGCTTCTAGTTCTTTTTCTATTTTGTTTTTCTCTAAGGCTAACTCTCTGCTAAACCCTATCGATTCTATTCTAATTGCTTTCTTGAGAGAGTACCACCATTTATTGTTGACGATGGCTCCCGTTAACTGTTGCTTGACTAGTCTACTTATCCGTTCACTGTAAGCTTTACGGGTCAGCAACGACACGTTCAGCTTCCAGTGTCCGGGTCCTTGTCTATGAGTTCTATCACGGTTGACTAAGCAGACGACTAATTTGTTATCTGAATAGGCAACCATGTGCATTCGTGGACAGCGTAACATCTCCTTGTCCCTTTCTCTAATGAAGAACCTATCTAAATACGATCTAGATGTCCCGCTGCGGTTTGCCCACGTCCACTGTGGTGCAGTCGGGAAATCCTGTCGATACCTATCGGCCAGTTGGAGTTGGCCGATTAAAATTTTGAGGCTGTTGCCCCCCCTCTACTGCGACATACTCCCACATAGTCCCATCGTGCATCTAGGATACCATTTCAGTCCCCCACTAAATGTAAGGAGCGAGACGTTCCCAGAAAAGACTCTAGACGTTTAAAGATGTCTGGCCGTGATTGCGATTGGCCGGTCGGGGCATAAACGGCCACCAGTCTGAAGGCTCCACCTCCAATACTGTTCACGTCTAGGACTACCAGTCTACCCTCCGGGTCCAAGTGTACTTGCTGTACTTCGACGTCCAGGTTCTTCTGAAACATGACAGCCACTCCCCCTCCACCTCCTGGCTGACAGAGAGATGCGTAGATCTCAAAGTCATCGAAGATGGGGGTTAGTTGCTGCCTGTTGTGGATCCTGGACTCGGTGATGGCTATCACATCCATACCGTGTGACCTAAGGTCGTTTAAAAGTTGGCCCTGTTTCCAGGGCATCCCTCGGCCACGCACATTCACGCTTCCAACTCCTAAACTAGCCATGTTGGTGAAGAAGAGTTGGAGAAAAAGGACGAAAGGTGCACTTACCGTTTCGTTTACTGGAGATCGTGTTGTTCAATCTCCATTTCAGTTCTGGTGCGGATGTTGAGTGGGGTGGGGAAACATTTCAACAGGACACTGTTTATTGGTTTTTGGCAAGGGTTGCCCACGCCCTCTGAAAATTTATTTTTCAGTTCATTATAGGTTTCCATAGAAACCCTTATAAGTTTAAGGTGTGGAGACGATTCTGCTTTGACGAAAGTTTTCCCCTCCGTCTCCACCTCGGGGTTTTGGGAGATGACCTCCATCAAACTCTTGTTGTTTGTGTTGATGTATGCGTATTGTTGTTTGTGTGGTTCGTCCGGGAGTTTTCTTTTTATGGTGGGTGCTTGTGTTTGGGGTGGTGTTGGTGTTGGTTTTGCTGGTAGGGGGATGTTTGACTGTGGTGTTGTTTGTGGTATTGTTTGTGGTGTTGTTTGTATCTGTGGTTGTGTGTTGGTGTTGGTGATTGGAATTTTGGGGTTTTGTGGTGTCTCTTTTTGTTTTTTAGATTTCCGCGGCTCTCCCTCTTCTTCACTTAAAGAAGGAGAAGCAGCTTCATCCGTCGATGAATAATCATCATTAGGAGTGTGGGTAGGGGTATGTTGTGTGGTGGTGGTGTTTCGGTGTGTCTGTTTGTGGTAGTGTTTGATGGAGTGGGATGGGGTGGGGCTGTGTTCTTCAGCGGTGTTGTCTCTGTTTTTTCTGTTGTTGTTGGTTGAGTGGCTGTTTGTTTTGGTGTGTTTGCTCGTTTCGTCTGTTGTTGTTATTGTCGTGGTGGTGGTGGTGGTGGTGGTGGTGGTGGTGGTGGTGGTGGTGGTGATGGTGGTGATTGTTTTGGTGTTGGTGTTGGTAAAAGTACTTTTTTTTTAAAGATTTGTTTGTAAAGGACAGGAGGCTTTTAGGTGTGATGTGCTTGCACATCGAAAACAGTGTGGCTTTCTGCCCCCAGTTACGATGTTGATGTAGTTCTGGTTGTCAACCAGCACTCTTTCGGGGACTTTGGAAATTCTTTCTGGTGTCATTTGTATCAGAATTTCCAAATTTGTCCCTGCCCACCTTTGTCTGGTCGATTTCCTGACCGAAAGAATTGTATCACTTTCTGGCTCTATAAAACCGGCCAAGATCCACCAAATGTTGATGTTTGGCGGTATATTATTTATTTTAATTTTTTGAGTTATTTTTCCCATGTATGTAGGGGAAAAGGTGTGTGCTTTTGTGATGACTGGTGTAACAATGTTTTTGTGCGAGGGCCTCGCTTGTAAAAAGTACCGAAACACTTCCATATAGTCTGGCCCTGTGCATAAAATCAATGTCCAGCAGAGCCTCTTTCAGGGTTGTTTCAATTTCTCCTTGACTGAGGAATACAGGTTTTTTCGTTTGATTTGAAACAGTTCTGAAGGTTACTGTCCTTCGAACTGTTTCTCGTTTAATTTGCAAGGGTGAGTTTATATGAAACCCACCCTTTTCTTCAAAGGTTATGAATTGTTTTGCATCGGTCAAAATTTGTTTGGAGTTGCATATGTCGATGTGTTTGTACTCTGTTTTATTTATCACAATCTGTGCGAATGTTGTTTTTTCAATTTTGTTGTTGTTGGTTTTTCGGTTGTAGTTGTTCAATTTCTGCATTTTCTGTAATTTTTGGTGTCTGTTGCGGTCTGTTATTTTCATCTTTTGTTGTGTAAATATCCATTTCTTTACGAAACGAAGTTTTGTTGTTGTTTGTCTCCATAGATACTTCTATGGAAATAGAGGGAGATATAACGCTTATATCTGTCTCTTTCCCTCTCTTCTCGCAGTCTAGCGTTCGTTGTAAGTCACACATTGTTAAAGTTAGGAATATTTTTAAAACTTGTCAATTTTTTTAAAATCAAATTTCCGCCACTGTGGTGCGAAAACTGAGATTACCACCCAGCTGATAATTCAGCCTGGGTGTTAATCTATCAAACAATATAAAATTCTACACAATGAATTCTGTTTTTGTATGGAAAATTTTCCAAAAACTTACCAGCGATCTTCCGCACGTCCGATAGATAGATAGATAGATAGATAGATAGATAGATAGATAGATAGATAGATAGATAGATAGATAGATAGATAGATAGATAGATAGATAGATAGATAGATAAGTTTCTATTTATTTGCCACGAGGGCACAAAAGAGGGGGGGGGGCAATACAAGGGAGGAGTTTACATAAAGGAACGAGTAAAAAATAAATAACAAATATAAAATTAACAATACAGTCCTCAATAGGGAGGAGGCGTTTTGGGGGTTACACACACCCCCAAAAAAGTGTGCAACCCTTTTCCTTAGGAGCACAGAGAGGGGGTGCTCCTTTGAACTTCCACCTTTCCACCTATAGGCTGATAAAGAGAGAAGGCCCATTCACACGGGCCATTCTCGCTAGTTTCACCCACCTTTCATAAAACTTGCTTAGGTAGAGCACCTCTCTCTCCATTCTGATCCTTCCCTTAAAATGGTATTTAAAGAAAAGGACCAGTTGTTGGCCGGAGAGAAAGGTGTCCGACCTCAGCCCTTTCAAACGTGTCCACCATACCACCTCTTTCACCATGGCAGAGGAAGACCGCCTTTCCTTCATTTTTGAAGGGGTAGGCGGCTTGATCCTTACAATGGACTCGGTGGTCAACCGGATTGGTCCCACCCGTGACAACAGTCGTTCGACATAGCCCCACAGATCGGCAACGTCCGAGCAGTATACCAATGCGTGCGCAACAGTTTCCTCGTCGCGCACGTATCTGGGACAGATTTTTTTCGAGGCGTCCCTACCCGGGCGCCCGTGTCTGTAGAGCTTTTCTCGAATGGGCAGCGCCCCTCGGTAGCACTGCCAGGTCAGGGACTTCTGGAAGTTGTCCATAAGTCCCGGGCCAAATGTCCTCCCAATTCGTCTTCTTCCATGCCTAGGGCTTGTCCGAGGGCGTTGTCGCACCTACTAAGCACCAGCCCTCTCTAGAATGACGAGGTGGAGTCTCCACCGATAGCCAAGTCCGCCTGCCAGAGAGCCGTGAGCGCCTGGGCACACTCGGTGTGCCAGGCGCCCAGTTTTCTCAGTCTTTGCTTGACCCAGGACTGCAGCTCGGTGAACGAGACGAGTCTCGGAAAGGCTCGCCTCACAAACGGGGCCCACACCGGTTGACCGGTGAGGAATACCTGGAGGTGCCGTAGCCTTAATGCGTGTTTACGCATCAGCAGCCACGGCATCCCCAGCCCTCCTTTCGAAGGGTGTTGACAGCAGATGGATCTCCTCATCAAAGGAGCCCGCTTCTTCTAAAGGAATTGGAAGAGTACGCGCTCCATTTTGGTGAGCGTTTTCCTTGGGCAAGGCACGACGGTCAGGCGGTAATAGATGACGGACGCTATATAAGCGTTCGCCACCTCCGCCCGACCTTTCAGGGATAGTTTGCACTCAGCCCACTTCTGCGTCAGCGCAAACACCCTGTTCGATACCTCACCCCAGTTATTCTCCACCTGGAGGTCTGGCCCGAACCCAACCAACTTCACCGGGCCGTCGGTCCAAACGCCGTTGGAGGCCATCGGTTTTGCCGCTCCACTCGCCGAGTTGCAAACCGACTGACTTGTCCCGGTTCAGCTTAGCCTCTGTAAACTTTTCGTATTCCTCCAGTAAGGTGCCGATCACCCCGATTTCCGAGGCGGTTGACACCATTACTGTCACGTCATCGGGTAGGCCGACACCGCTTTCCGCACTCCCTGTTCCAAAGGGTTGTCCTGTAACAACTCCAACTTCCGCAGGAGTGTCTCTAGGGCCAATACATACAGAAGGGAGGAGAGAGGGCATCCCTGTCGGATGGACCGCGTGATTTCGAACGGCTCCGAGAGGTAGCCGTTCACCTTGACCCTAGAGCAGATGCGGCTGCTGTGCATGGCAGTGATCCAGCCCCTGCAAACGGGTCCGAAACCTGCCGCCACTAGCACCGCATCCAGGTAACGATGGGTGACCCTATCAAACGCCTTAGATTGATCCAAGTTGATCAGGGCCCCACCAAAGCCGGGTTCGTTCCCAACCCTCTCTATGATGTATCGCATGAGATGGAGGTTGTCGTGAATGGACCTGGACGGGATGGTGCATGTCTACGCATCTCCCACGAGGTTTCCCACGACAAGCGCCAATCTCTTTGCTAATACCTTGGCCAAAATCTTTAACACTGTATTTAGCAGAGTTATGGGCCTAAAATTACTTATTTCATCCCCCTTGTTCTCGTCCTTCCTCACTAGCGAGACTACGCCCTTGGTCACAGAACAGGAAATTCTCCCTTTCTGTTGCCAGTTGCAGTAGACCGCCTCGAGGAGATCGAAGAACAAGTCCGGCACACTTAAATACAGTTCGTATGGAAGATCGTCGAGGCCCGTCTGCCGCATTGGCTCAGCACATCACCTATTTCAGCAGCTGAGATCGGCCTTTCGCAGGACTTCGCCTCCTCGTCCGAAAGACGCGGCAGGCCGTCGAGGTATGAACCGAGGTCCACATCCCCATCCGACCCCTCGCCCCTTCCGAACAATCAGGAAAAGTGCCTTTGAAAGGCCTCGCACATCTGCTTAGGTTCAAGGACCACCCGTCCACCCTGGTCTCGCAAAGACCACTTTTGGCTTCTGTCACGCGGGCCCAGCTAACAGCTTTGGTCCCCTCGTTTCTCAGAGCACGTATTTTGCTTCGGACAACGCAGCCTTCGTGTTTCGCGTCGAAGAACTGGCCCAAGGCCGTTCTCGACGCTAGCACTCTGGCTACGTCGCCGCTTCTAATTGCCTCTTCTACACTATCTACCAACTCCCTTTCCTTCCTATTTCTATCTCAGGCTAACTCCTTACTAACTCCTATTGAAGCTACTCTAATCTCTCTTTTGAGAGAGACCCACCACCTGCTGTTGACGATGGGGCCCGTCAACCGCTCCTTAACTAAAGTACTAATCCGGTCCCTGTAAGCTTTACTTGCCGGTAAGGACAAGTTGAGCTTCCAGTAACCGGGTCCCTGTCTATGCGTTCTATCAAGGTTGACCATGGAGGTCAATAACTTGTGGTCTGAATAGCCAACCATGAGCATTTCTTGACAACTTAAAAAGTCCCTATCCTTGTTTCTAACTAAGAACCTATCTCGGTATGATCTAGATTGACCGCTATGGTTTGTCCAAAACCAATTTGGCACAGTCGGAAAATCTAGTCGATATCTATCGGCCAGGTCGAATCGGCCGATTAACCTCTTGAGGCTGTTACAACCCCCTCTATCGGGACATGCCCCTACATAATCCCAACGTGCATCTAGGATACAATTCCAGTCCCCACTAAAAGCAAGGAGCAGGACGTCCCTAGAAAAGTCTCCAGACGATGGAAGATGTCCGGCCGCGTTGACCCAAAAGGGCCGTAGACGGCGACCAGCCTAAAAGCTCCGCCTTCACCACTGCCAAGGTCCAGAACCACTAGTCGACCCTCCGGGTCCAAGTGTACCGTCTGTGTAGCGAGACCCAGATTTTTTTTGCAGCAGAACGACAACCCCACCCCTCCTCCGGGCTGACGGAGAGGTGCGTGCATCTCAAAGTCATCAAAGGTGGAGGCCAGCTGTCGCAAATAACCATCACATTTATACATCGTGACCTGAGGTCATTTAGAAGCATTGCTTGCTTCCAAGGTGAGCCCAGGCCACGCGCATTTAGACAACCTACTCTCAACACAGCCATGTTGGTGGTAAAGAGGAAAGGTACTTACCTCTCTGCGTCCCGGGGACCGGGCCGCACAATTTCCATGGGGGTGGGGGATGGGTTGTTGGGTGGGGTGGTGGTTTGTGGAAGTGTAGGGGCATCAGTGCGTTGTGGGATTGGGGTGTTTGGAGTTGTGAGGGTGTCTGGGGGGGGGGGATTATTTAGGAGGACACGGTTAATGGGTCTGACGCAGGGGGGCCCCACGTCCTCTTTAAAAGTGTCTTTTAACGTTTTGTAAATGTCTATTGTGGCTTTTATCATTTTTAGGTGGGGAAGCCCCGTTGCTTGTGCGAAATTCGAACCTTCGGTTTTTATTAAGTTATTATAAATAACTGTTTCTACTTTTGGCACAAGGCCAGCAATTACTCAGTGCATTACTGGTACTTTATTTTATCGACCCCGTAAGGATGAAAGGCAAAGTTAACCTCAGCGGGATTTGAACTCAGAATGGCAAGGGCACTAACTCTATACGTAAAAGCATGGCGTCCGACCCTCTACCGATACTGCCAATCCACCGATAAATAACGTTTAACAATTTTCTGTTTATTGTGTTTATGTAAGTGTATGCATATTTTTCTTTTTGTGTGCTGTTTTTTGTTTGCTGTTGTGTTTTTTTTGTGTTGTTGTCTGTGTTATGTATTGGGGAGGGGTTATTTGTATTTGTGTTCCTGTTGTGTGTTTTCTTTTTTTTCTTTTAACTTTATGAAAGTGCCCCCCCCCCCTCGTCTGACGACGAAAGGGGGTCGTCTTCCGTATTCGAGGGGAGGGGTACATTTTCGGCTCGTGTTTGTGGTGTGGGTGTTAATGTATTTGTTTTCTGTGTGGGGGATGGGTGGAATTGATTTCAGTTGTGTTTTAACTTGTGGTGTTAGTTGTTTTTGTGGTGGTGGTGGAGGTTGTGTTGGTAGTGTTGTAGTTGTTGGTGTGGGCAAAATCGGTGTTTTTTTGTTTGCTTGAGAACAGGCAGCCCTCAGGTAACCTCTGCCATCACAGATGTAACAAGCGGGTCGTCTACCCTCCACTGTGATGTGTAAGTAGGCAAGCCCATCCAGCAATATGCGGTCGGGTATCTTAGCAATTCGTTCTGGCTGCATTTGCACCAGAACTTGCAGGCTAGTTCCACCGAATACGTTGCTGGAAGACTTACCTACCGAAATTACTGCATCCTCTTTCAAGTCGAAGAGGCCACACAGTACCGCCCATATCTGGATTGATACTGTGTATGGTCAATCTTTGCGTTCTTCTTCCCAAATAAGTAGGGAAGAAGGTAAATAAGGGGGACACAATTGGAGCCAGGGAATGTTTTTCGCCCGTCAATTTATCTTTCATTCGGATGGATAGACTACCGTAGAGTAGCTTACGGGTTTTGTTTGATATTGTCCTATAAATAATAGATTTTAAGCTATTTTCCTTTTTTAGCTCTGGGGGAGAATTTAAAGAAAATAGACCATTCTCCTCCAAAGTTATATACTTCTGTGCATTTTCCATTTGCTGAGCCATGTTCGAAATGTCAATAGATTCATACACAATGGTTTTTTTTTGGTAGTTTGAGCGAACGTCATTTTGTTCGCACCCTCTTTATTTACATTTGTCGAAATGTGGTTGTTTTCTTGTTTTTTGTTGTTACAATTTTCATTTTTTGTTGTGTTTGTGTTATTTATGTTGGTGTATACGTTCACATATTTTTCCCCTGTTGGCGTTAGACTCCATTTTTTCAAAATGTTCACTTATATTTTCAGTATCCGAGAGACTTGTAGTCACAGCTACTACTTCTCTTTCACCTTTGCTGGCAATTTCTCCGAGTCAATTTTTTTCACATTTTTTTTCATTAGGGTTAGGCTCCATTTTTTCAATGTTTCTAATAATCATTATTCTTTGGTTGACTTTGCCTTTCATCCTTACGGGGTCGATAAAATAAAGTACCAGAAATGCACTGGGTAATTGATGGCCTTGTGCCTAATGTAGAAACAATTATTCTTTCAGTAGGGAGGCTTGTTGCCTCAGCTACCCGCTCTCCTTCAGTTTGTTTAGTGGGCGTGTCATCGTTACCTGTGGTAATGGCTTCCATTACCACTAGCGTAGAGACAATCACAAGATTTTTAGGATGAAAAATTTCACCCCAAAAGTGGTGAAATAAATTAACCCTAATGTCCGAAGACCCAGGCAAGGGGGTTAATTAACACAATAACGGAAGAGTACAGACAAACACTTACTGTTAACACGTAATATCTCCAATACTTGAGGAGCCGATGTGAAGAACGTCTATACCATCCGGAGATAGATAGATAGAGAGAGAAATAGATAGGGAGATATAGATAGAGAGAGAGATGGAGAGAGATATAGAGAGATGGAGATAGATAGATAGATAGATAGAGAGAGAGAGATATTGATAGATAGGGAGAGATAGATAGATAGATAGAGAGATATGGAGAGAGATATAGAGAGATAGAGTGAGATAGATAGATAGAGAGAGAAATAGATAGGGAGAGAGAGAGATAGAGAGAGAGATAGAGAGATAGAGAGAGATAGACAGATAGAGATAGATAGATTGATATATATATATATATATATATATATATATATATGACATCTTTCTGTTTGTCTCTCTCTCTCTCTCTCCGCCCCTCCCTCTCTCTCTCTCTCTATCTATCTACCCCCTCTCTCTCTCTATATATATATATATATATATATAGAGAGAGAGAGAGAGAGAGAGAGAGAGGGGGTAGATAGATAGAGAGAGAGGGAGAGGGAGGGGGCGGAGAGAGAGAGAGACAAACAGAAAGATGTCTTGCATTCATTAATGCAGATGATAACTGCTATAAAGGTATTTAATGAAAGGAAAACATGCGTAATGTCTTCATTTATCACATTTATCATTGTGGAAAGTTAAAATGTAACAACAAAGGCGAACGGGAAAAGTATTTTAATAAAAGCGTTTCATTTTTATTTATTTTTATTTTTGAAATTACGAAATGAAGTTGGTTTTGCCAGAAGTGAAGAAAACATGTCAAAGGAATGTTAAACTGGCCTGGAGAGAACTTGTGTTCTGTGTGTATATATGTGTCGTGTTCTATATGTGTGTGTGTCGTGTTCTGTGTATGTGTGTTGTGTTCTGTGTGTATGTGTGTCGTGTTCTATGTATATGTGTCGTGTTCTGTATGTGTGTGTGTCGTGTTCTGTGTCTGTGTGTGTCGTGTTCTGTATATATGTGTCGTGTTCTGTGTGTGTTGTGTTCTGGGTATATGTGTCGTGTTCTCTGTGTGTGTATCGTGTTCTGTGTGTGTGTGTGTCGTGTTCTGTATATATGTGTCGTGTTCTGTGTGTGTTGTGTTCTGTGTATATGTGTCGTGTTCTGTGTGTGAGTATCGTGTTCTGTGTATATGTGCCCTATTTTGTGCGTGTGTGTCGTGTTCTGTGTGTGTGTGTCATATTCTGGGTATATGTCTCGTGTTATATGTGTATGTGTCGTGTTCTGTGCGTGTGTGTGTCATGTTCTGTGTATATGTGTCGTGTTCTATGTGTATGTGTCGTGTATGTGTGTGAGTGTCGTATTCTGTGTATATGTGCCCTGTTCTGTGCTTGTGTGTCGTGTTCTGTGTGTGTGTGTCATGTTCTGTGTATATGTGTCGTGTTCTGTGAGTGTGTGTCGTGTTCTGTGTGGGTATGTCGTGTTCTGTGTATGTGCGTCGTGTTCTGTGTGTATGTGTCGTGTTCTTTGTGTGTCTGTGTCGTGTTATGTGTATATGTGTCATGTTCTGTGTGTGTATCGTGTTATGTGTGTGTCGTGTGTATTCTGTGATTATGTGTCGTGTTCTGTGTGTGTGTGTCGTGTTCTGTGTCTGTCTGTGTCGTGTTATGAGTATATGTGTCGTGTTCTGTGTGTGTGTGTGTCGTGCTCTGTGTGTGAGCGTCGTGGTCTGTGTATATGTGTCGTGTTCTGTGTGTGTGTGTCGTGTTCTGTTTGTGTGTTTGTCGTGTTATGTGTATATGTGTCGTGTTCTTTGGGTGTGTGTCGTGTTCTGTGTATATGTGCCCTGTTCTGTGTATGTGTGTGTGGTGTTCTGCGTGTGTATCATGTTCTGTGTATATGTATCGTGTTATGTGTGTGTGTGTCGTGTTCTATGTATATGTTCCCTGTTCTGCGTGTGTCGTGTTCTGTTTATATGTGTCATGTTCTGTGTGTGTGTTGTGTTCTGTATGTGTGTGTGTCGTGTTCTGTGTGTATGTCATGTTCTGCGTGTGTGTCGCGTTCTATTTATATGTGTCATGTTCTGTGTGTGTGTGTTGTGTTCTGTATGTGTGTGTGTCGTGTTCTGTGTGTATGTCATGTTCTGCGTGTGTGTCGCGTTTGTTTATATGTGTCATGTTCTGTGTGTGTGTTGTGTTCTGTATGTGTGTGTGTCGTGTTCTGTGTGTATGTCATGTTCTGCGTGTGTGTCGCGTTCTATTTATATGTGTCATGTTCTGTGTGTGTGTTGTGTTCTGTATGTGTGTGTGTCGTGTTCTGTGTGTATGTCATGTTCTGCGTGTGTGTCGCGTTCTGTTTATATGTGTCATGTTCTGTGTGTGTGTTGTGTTCTGTATGTGTGTGTGTCGTGTTCTGTGTGTATGTCATGTTCTGCGTGTGTGTCGTGTTCTGTTTATATGTGTCATGTTCTGTGTGTGTGTCGTGTTCTGTTTATATGTGTCATGTTGTGTGTGTGTGTTGTGTTCTGTATGTTGGTGTGTCGTGTTCTGTGTGTATGTCGTGTTCTGTGTGTGTGTCGCGTTCTGTGTATATGTATCGTGTTATGTGTGTGTGTGTCGTGTTCTATGTATATGTTCCCTGTTCTGTGTGTGTGTGTGTTTGTTCTGTGTAATGTGTCATATTATGTGTATATGTGTCGTGTTCTGTTTATATGTGTCGTGTTCTGTGTATATGTGTCGTGTTCTGTGTGTGTCGTGTTCTGTGTGTGTGTGTATGTCGTGTTCTGTGTATATGTGTCATGTACCCTGTGTGTGTCGTGTTCTCTGTGTGTGTGTGTGTCGTGTTCTGTGTGTGTGGGTCGTGTTATATGTATGTGTGCACTGTTCTGTTGGTGTGTGTCGTGTTCTGTGTGTGTGTGTGTGACATGTTATGTGTGTGTGTCGTGTTCCGTGTGTGTGTCGTGTTCTGTGTGTGTGTGTGTCGTGTTCTGTGTATATATGTCGTGTTATATGTGTGTGTGTTTCGTGTTCGCTGTGTGTGTCGTGTTATGTGTATATGTGTCGTGTTCTGTGTGTCATGTTCTGTATGTTTGTCGTGTTCTGTGTATATGTGTCGTGTTATGAGTGTGTGTGACGTGTTCTCTGTGTGTGTTTCATGTTCTGTGTGTGTGTGTGTCGTGTTCTATGTGTGTGTCGTGTTCTGTGTATATCTGCCATGTTCTGTGTGTGTGTGTCGTGTTCTGTGTATATGTGACTTGTTATGTGTGTGTGTGTGTCGTGTTCTGTGTGTGTCGTGTTCTGTGTGTGTGTGTCGTGTTCTGTGTGTGTCGTGTTCTGTGTGTGTGTGTCATGTTCTGTGTGTGTGTCGTGTTCTGTGTGTGTGTGTACTTCTCTGTGTATATGTGTCGTCTTTTGTGTAAGTCGTGTTCTGTGTGTGTGTGTCTTGTTGTGTGAGTGTGTGTCGTATTCTCTGTGTGTCTGTCGTGTTCTGTGTATATGTGTCATGTTCTCTGTGTGTGTGACGTGTTCTGTGTGTGAGTCGTGTTCTGTGTGTTTGTGTCATGTTATATGTGTGTCGTGTTCTGTCTATGTGTGTGTGTGTCGTGTTCTGTGTGTGTGTGTGTAATTTTCTGTGTCCGTGTGTCATGTTCTGTGTGTGTGTGTCGTGTTCTGTGTATCTGTGTCGTGTTCTGTGGGTGTGTGTTGAGTTCTGTGTGTGTGTCATGTTCTATGTGTCGTGTACTGTGTGTGAGTCGTGTTCTGTGTGTGCGTCATGTTCTGTGTGTGTGTGTCGTTTTCTGTGTATATGTGACATGTTCTGTTTATATGTGTCGTGTTCTGCGTGTGTGTCGTGTTCTGTTTATATTGTCATGTTCTGCCTGTGTGTTGTGTTCTGTTTATATGTGTCATGTTCTGCGTGTGTGTTGTGTTCTGTTTATATGTGTCATGTTCTGTGTGTGTGTTGTGTTCTGTTTATATGTGTCATGTTCTGCGTGTGTGTCGTCTTCTGTTTATATGTGTCATGTTCTTCGTGTGTGTTGTGTTCTGTTTATATGTGTCATGTTCTGCGTGTGTGTCGTGTTCTGTTTATGTGTCATGTTCTGCGTGTGTGTTGTGTTCTGTTTATATGTGTCATGTTCTGCGTGTGTGTCGTGTTCTGTTTATATGTGTCATGTTCTGCGTGTGTGTCGTGTTCTATTTATATGTGTCATGTTCTGTGTGTGTGTCGTGTTCTGTGTGTGCGTCATGTTCTGTGTGTGTGTGTCGTTTTCTGTGTATATGTGACATGTTCTGTTTATATGTGTCGTGTTCTGCGTGTGTGTTGTGTTCTGTTTATATGTGTCATGTTCTGCGTGTGTGTTGTGTTCTGTTTATATGTGTCATGTTCTGCGTGTGTGTCGTGTTCTGTTTATGTGTCATGTTCTGTGTGTGTGTCGTGTTCTGTTTATATGTGTCATGTTCTGTGTGTGTGTTGTGTTCTGTTTATATGTGTCATGTTCTGCGTGTGTGTCGTCTTCTGTTTATATGTGTCATGTTCTGCGTGTGTGTTGTCTTCTGTTTATATGTGTCATGTTCTGCGTGTGTGTCATGTTCTGTTTATATGTGTCATGTTCTGTGTGTGTGTGTTGTGTTCTGTATGTGTGTGTGTCGTGTTCTGTGTGTATGTCATGTTCTGCGTGTGTGTCGCGTTCTATTTATATGTGTCATGTTCTGTGTGTGTGTTGTGTTCTGTATGTGTGTGTGTCGTTTTCTGTGTGTATGTCATGTTCTGCGTGTGTGTCGCGTTCTATTTATATGTGTCATGTTCTGTGTGTGTGTTGTGTTCTGTATGTGTGTGTGTCGTGTTCTGTGTGTATGTCATGTTCTGCGTGTGTGTCGCGTTCTGTTTATATGTGTCATGTTCTGTGTGTGTGTTGTGTTCTGTATGTGTGTGTGTCGTGTTCTGTGTGTATGTCATGTTCTGCGTGTGTGTCGCGTTCTGTTTATATGTGTCATGTTCTGTGTGTGTGTTGTGTTCTGTATGTGTGTGTGTCGTGTTCTGTGTGTATGTCATGTTGTGCGTGTGTGTCGCGTTCTATTTATATGTGTCATGTTCTGTGTGTGTGTTGTGTTCTGTATGTGTGTGTGTCGTGTTCTGTGTGAAGGTCATGTTCTGCGTGTGTGTCGCGTTCTGTTTATATGTGTCATGTTCTGTGTGTGTGTTGTGTTCTGTATGTGTGTGTGTCGTGTTCTGTGTGTATGTCATATTCTGCGTGTGTGTCGCGTTCTGTTTATATGTGTCATGTTCTGTGTGTGTGTTGTGTTCTGTATGTGTGTGTGTCGTGTTCTGTGTGTATGTCATGTTCTGCGTGTGTGTCGCGTTCTGTTTATATGTGTCATGCTCTGTGTGTGTGTTGTGTTCTGTATATGTGTGTGTCGTATTCTGTGTGTATGTCATATTCTGCGAGTGTGTCGTGTTCTGTTTATATGTGTCATGTACTGTGTGTGTGTTGTGTTCTGTATGTGTGTGTGTCGTGTTCTGTGTGTATGTCATGTTCTGCGTGTGTGTCGCGTTCTGTTTATATGTGTCATGTTCTGTGTGTGTGTTGTGTTCTGTATGTGTGTGTGTCGTGTTCTGTGTGTATGTCATGTTCTGCGTGTGTGTCGCGTTCTGTTTATATGTGTCATGTTCTGCGTGTGTGTCGTCTTCTGTTTATATGTGTCATGTTCTGCGTGTGTGTTGTCTTCTGTTTATATGTGTCATGTTCTGCGTGTGTGTCGTGTTCTGTTTATATGTGTCATGTTCTGTGTGTGTGTGTTGTGTTCTGTATGTGTGTGTGTCGTGTTCTGTGTGTATGTCATGTTCTGCGTGTGTGTCGCGTTCTATTTATATGTATCATGTTCTGTGTGTGTGTTGTGTTCTGTATGTGTGTGTGTCGTGTTCTGTGTGTATGTCATATTCTGCGAGTGTGTCGTGTTCTGTTTATATGTGTCATGTACTGTGTGTGTGTTGTGTTCTGTATGTGTGTGTGTCGTGTTCTGTGTGTATGTCATGTTCTGCGTGTGTGTCGCGTTCTGTTTATATGTGTCATGTTCTGTGTGTGTGTTGTGTTCTGTATGTGTGTGTGTCGTGTTCTGTGTGTATGTCATGTTCTGCGTGTGTGTCGCGTTCTATTTATATGTGTCATGTTCTGTGTGTGTGTTGTGTTCTGTATGTGTGTGTGTCGTGTTCTGTGTGTATGTCATGTTCTGCGTGTGTGTCGCGTTCTGTTTATATGTGTCATGTTCTGTGTGTGTGTTGTGTTCTGTATGTGTGTGTGTCGTGTTCTGTGTGTATGTCATGTTCTGCGTGTGTGTCGCGTTCTATTTATATGTGTCATGTTCTGCGTGTGTGTTGTGTTCTGTATGTGTGTGTGTCGTGTTCTGTGTGTATGTCATGTTCTGCGTGTGTGTCGCGTTCTGTTTATATGTGTCATGTTCTGTGTGTGTGTTGTGTTCTGTATGTGTGTGTGTCGTGTTCTGTGTGTATGTCATGTTCTGCGTGTGTGTCGCGTTCTGTTTATATGTGTCATGTTCTGTGTGTGTCTTGTGTTCTGTATGTGTGTGTGTCGTTATCTGTGTGTATGTCATGTTCTGCGTGTGTGTCGCGTTCTGTTTATATGTGTCATGTTCTGTGTGTGTGTCGTGTTCTGTTTATATGTGTCATGTTGTGTGTGTGTGTTGGGTTCTGTATGTGTGTGTGTCGTGTTCTGTGTGAATGTCGTGTTCTGTGTGTGTGTCGTGTTCTCTGTGTGTGTCGTGTTCTCTGTGTGAGTCATGTTCTGTGTGTGTGGCGTGTTCTCTGTGTGTGTGTAATGTTCTGTGTGCGTGTGTCATGTTCTGTGTGTGTGTATCGTGTTCTGTGTATATGTGTCGTATTCTGTGTGTGTGTATGTGTGTCATGTTCTGTGTGTGCGTTATGTTCTGGGTGAGTGTGTCGTGTTCTGCGTATATGTGTCGTGTTCTGTGTGTGTCTGTGTGTGTGTCGTGTTATGTGTATGTGTGTGTGTGTCATGTTGTGTGTGTGTGTGTGTGTAATTTTCTGTGTCGGTGTGTCATGTTCTGTGTGTGTGTGTCGTGTTCTGTGTTCATGTGTAATATTCTGTGTATCTGTGTGTGTCTGTGTGTGTGTCGTGTTAAGTGTATGTGTGTGTGTGTCATGTTCTGTGTGTGTGTGTGTGTCGTGTTATGTGTGGGTGTGTCATGTTCTGTGTGTGTGTGTCGTTTTCTGGTTGTGTGTGTCGTGTTATGTGTATATGTGTCGTGTTCTGTGTGCGTCTGACGTGTTCTGTGTGTGTGTCGTGTTCTGTGTGTGTGTCGTGTTCTGTGTGTGTGTCGTTTTCTGTGTGTGTGTGTGTTGTGTTCTGTGTGTGTGTCGTGTTCTGTGTGTGTGTCGTGTTCTGTGTGTGAGTGTCGTGTTATGTGTGTATGTGTCGTGTTCTGTGTGTGTCAGGCGTGTTTTGTTTGTGTGTGTGTCATGTTCTGTGTGTGTGTTGTGTTCTGTTTATATGTGTCATGTTCTGCGTGTGTGTCGTGTTCTGTTTATATGTGTCATGTTCTGTGTGTGTGTCGTGTTCTGTTTATATGTGTCATGTTCTGTGTGTGTGTCGTGTTCTCTTTATATGTGTCATGTTCTGTGTGTGTCTCGTGTTCTGTTTATATGTGTCATGTTCTGTGTGTGCGTCGTGTTCTGTTTATATGTGTCATGTTCTGTGTGTGTGTCGTGTTCTGTTTATATGTGTCATGTTCTGTGGGTGTGTCGTGTTCTGTTTATATGTGTCATGTTCTGTGTGTGTCTCGTGTTCTGTTTATATGTTTCATGTTCTGTGTGTCTCGTGTTCTGTTTATATGTGTCATGTTCTGTGTGTGTTTCGTGTTCTGTTTATATGTGTCATGTTCTGTGTGTGTGTCGTGTTCTGTTTATATGTGTCATGTTCTGTGTGTGTCTCGTGTTCTGTTTATATGTGTCATGTTCTGTGTGTGTCTCGTGTTCTGTTTATATGTGTCATGTTCTGTGTGTGTGTCGTGTTCTGTTTATATGTGTCATGTTCTGTGTGTGTGTCGTGTTCTGTTTATATGTGTCATGTTCTGTGTGTGTGTCGTGTTCTGTTTATATGTGTCATATTCTGTGTGTGTGTCGTGTTCTGTTTATATGTGTCATGTTCTGTGTGTGTGTCGTCTTCTGTTTATATGTGTCATGTTCTGCGTGTGTGTTGTGTTCTGTTTATATGTGTCATGTTCTGTGTGTGTGTTGTGTTCTGTTTATATGTGTCATGTTCTGCGTGTGTGTCGTGTTCTGTTTATATGTGTCATGTTCTGTGTGTGTGTCGTGTTCTGTTTATATGTGTCATGTTCTGTGTGTGTGTCGTGTTCTGTTTATATGTGTCATGTTCTGTGTGTGTGTCGTGTTCTGTTTATATGTGTCATGTTCTGTGTGTGTCTCGTGTTCTGTTTATATGTGTCATGTTCTCTGTGTGTCTCGTGTTCTGTTTATATGTGTCATGTTCTGTGTGTGTGTCGTGTTCTGTTTATATGTGTCATGTTCTGTGTGTGTGTCGTGTTCTGTGTGTGTCTCGTGTTCTGTTTATATGTTTCATGTTCTGTGTGTGTCTCGTGTTCTGTTTATATGTGTTATGTTCTGTGTGTGTGTCGTGTTCTGTTTATATGTGTCATGTTCTGTGTGTGTGTCGTGTTCTGTTTATATGTGTCATGTTCTGTGTGTGTCTCGTGTTCTGTTTATATGTGTCATGTTCTGTGTGTGTCTCGTGTTCTGTTTATATGTGTCATGTTCTGTGTGTGTGTCGTGTTCTGTTTATATGTGTCATGTTCTGTGTGTGTGTCGTGTTCTGTTTATATGTGTCATGTTCTGTGTGTGTCTCGTGTTCTGTTCATATGTGTCATGTTCTGCGTGTGTGTCGTGTTCTGTTTATATGTGTCATGTTCTGTGTGTGTGTCGCGTTCTGTTTATATGTGTCATGTTCTGCGTGTGTGTTGTGTTCTGTTTATATGTGTCATGTTCTGCGTGTGTGTCGTGTTCTGTTTATATGTGTCATGTTCTGCGTGTGTGTCGTGTTCTGTTTATATGTGTCATGTTCTGTGTGTGTGTCGTCTTCTGTTTATATGTGTCATGTTCTGCGTGTGTGTTGTGTTCTGTTTATATATGTCATGTTCTGCGTGTGTGTCGTGTTCTGTTTATATGTGTCATGTTCTGCGTGTGTGTCGTGTTCTGTTTATATGTGTCATGTTCTGCGTGTGTGTCGTGTTCTGTTTATATTTGTCATGTTCTGTGTGTGTGTTGTGTTCTGTATGTGTGTGTGTCGTGTTCTGTGTGTATGTCATGTTCTGCGTGAGTGTCGCGTTCTATTTATATGTGTCATGTTCTGTGTGTGTGTTGTGTTCTGTATGTGTGTGTGTCGTGTTCTGTGTGTATGTCATGTTCTGCGTGTGTGTCGCGTTCTGTTTATATGTGTCATGTTCTGTGTGTGTGTTGTGTTCTGGATGTGTGTGTGTCGTGTTCTGTGTGTATGTCATGTTCTGCGTGTGTGTCGCGTTCTGTTTATATGTGTCATGTTCTGTGTGTGTGTTGTGTTCTGTATGTGTGTGTGTCGTGTTCTGTGTGTATGTCGTGTTCTGTGTGTGTGTCGTGTTCTCTGTGTGTGTCGTGTTCTCTGTGTGAGTCATGTTCTGTGTATGTGTCGTGTTCTCTGTGTGTGTGTAATGTTCTGTGTGTGTGTGTCATGTTCTGTGTGTGTGTATCGTGTTCTGTGTATATGTGTCGTATTCTGTGTGTGTGTATGTGTGTCATGTTCTGTGTGTGCGTTATGTTCTGGGTGAGTGTGTCGTGTTCTGCGTATATGTGTCGTGTTCTGTGTGTGTCTGTGTGTGTGTCGTGTTATGTGTATGTGTGTGTGTGTCATGTTGTGTGTGTGTGTGTGTGTAATTTTCTGTGTCGGTGTGTCATGTTCTGTGTGTGTGTGTCGTGTTCTGTGTTCATGTGTAATATTCTGTGTATCTGTGTGTGTCTGTGTGTGTGTCGTGTTATGTGTATGTGTGTGTGTGTCATGTTCTGTGTGTGTGTGTGTGTCGTGTTATGTGTGGGTGTGTCATGTTCTGTGTGTGTGTGTCGTTTTCTGGTTGTGTGTGTCGTGTTATGTGTATATGTGTCGTGTTCTGTGTGCGTCTGACGTGTTCTGTGTGTGTGTCGTGTTCTGTGTGTGTGTCATGTTCTGTGTGTGTGTTGTGTTCTGTTTATATGTGTCATGTTCTGCGTGTGTGTCGTGTTCTGTTTATATGTGTCATGTTCTGTGTGTGTGTCGTGTTCTGTTTATATGTGTCATGTTCTGTGTGTGTGTCGTGTTCTGTTTATATGTGTCATGTTCTGTGTGTGTCTCGTGTTCTGTTTATATGTGTCATGTTCTGTGTGTGTCTCGTGTTCTGTTTATATGTGTCATGTTCTGTGTGTGTGTCGTGTTCTGTTTATATGTGTCATGTTCTGTGTGTGTGTCGTGTTCTGTTTATATGTGTCATGTTCTGTGTGTGTGTCGTGTTCTGTTTATATGTGTCATGTTCTGTGTGTGTCTCGTGTTCTGTTTATATGTTTCATGTTCTGTGTGTGTCTCGTGTTCTGTTTATATGTGTCATGTTCTGTGTGTGTGTCGTGTTCTGTTTATATGTGTCATGTTCTGTGTGTGTGTCGTGTTCTGTTTATATGTGTCATGTTCTGTGTGTGTCTCGTGTTCTGTTTATATGTGTCATGTTCTGTGTGTGTCTCGTGTTCTGTTTATATGTGTCATGTTCTGTGTGTGTGTCGTGTTCTGTTTATATGTGTCATGTTCTGTGTGTGTGTCGTGTTCTGTTTATATGTGTCATGTTCTGTGTGTGTTTCGTGTTCTGTTTATATGTGTCATGTTCTGTGTGTGTGTCGTGTTCTGTTTATATGTGTCATGTTCTGTGTGTGTGTCGTGTTCTGTTTATATGTGTCATGTTCTGTGTGTGTGTCGTGTTCTGTTTATATGTGTCATGTTCTGTGTGTGTCTCGTGTTCTGTTTATATGTGTCATGTTCTGCGTGTGTGTCGTGTTCTGTTTATATGTGTCGTGTTCTGTGTGTGTGTCGCGTTCTGTTTATATGTGTCATGTTCTGCGTGTGTGTTGTGTTCTGTTTATATGTGTCATGTTCTGCGTGTGTGTCGTGTTCTGTTTATATGTGTCATGTTCTGTGTGTGTGTCGTGTTCTGTTTATATGTGTCATGTTCTGTGTGTGTGTCGTCTTCTGTTTATATGTGTCATGTTCTGCGTGTGTGTTGTGTTCTGTTTATACGTGTCATGTTCTGCGTGTGTGTCGTGTTCTGTTTATATGTGTCATGTTCTGCGTGTGTGTCGTGTTCTGTTTATATGTGTCATGTTCTGGGTGTGTGTCGTGTTCTGTTTATATGTGTCATGTTCTGTGTGTGTTGTGTTCTGTATGTGTGTGTGTCGTGTTCTGTGTGTATGTCATGTTCTGCATGTGTGTCGCGTTCTATTTATATGTGTCATGTTCTGTGTGTGTGTTGTGTTCTGTGTGTATGTCATGTTCTGCGTGTGTGTCGCGTTCTGTTTATATGTGTCATGTTCTGTGTGTGTGTTGTGTTCTGTATGTGTGTGTGTCGTGTTCTGTGTGTATGTCATGTTCTGCGTGTGTGTCGTGTTCTGTTTATATGTGTCATGTTCTGTGTGTGTGTGTGTGTCGTGTTATGTGTATATGTGTCGTGTTCTGTGTGCGTCTGACGTGTTCTGTGTGTGTTTCGTGTTCTGTGTGTGTGTCGTGTTCTGTGTGTGTGTCGTTTTCTGTGTGTGTGTGTGTTGTGTTCTGTGTGTGTGTCGTGTTCTGTGTGTGTGTCGTGTTCTGTGTGTGAGTGTCGTGTTATGTGTGTATGTGTCGTGTTCTGTGTGTGTCTGACGTGTTCTGTGTGTGTGTCGTGTTCTGTGTGTGTGTCGTGTTCTGTGTGTGTGTCGTTTTCTGTGTGTGTGTGTGTTGTGTTCTGTGTGTGTGTCGTGTTTTGTGTGTGTGTCGTGTTCTGTGTGTGAGTGTCGTGTTATGTGTGTATGTGTCGTGTTCTGTGTGTGTCAGGCGTGTTTTGTGTGTGTGTCATGTTCTGTGTGTGTGTGTCGTGTTATGTGTATATGTGTCGTGCTCTGTGTGCGTCTGACGTGTTCTGTGTGTGTGTTGTGTTCTGTGTGTGTGTCGTGTTCTGTGTGTGTGTCGTTTTCTGTGTGTGTGTGTGTGTGTTGTGTTCTGTGTGTGTGTCGTGTTCTGTGTGTGTGTCGTGTTCTGTGTGTGTGTCGTGTTCTGTGTGTGAGTGTCGTGTTATGTGTGTATGTGTCGTGTTCTGTGTGTGTCAGGCGTGTTTTGTGTGTCATGTTCTGTGTGTGTGTCATGTTCTGTGTGTGCGTGTCATGTTCTGTGTATCTGTGTCGTGTTCTGTGTGTGTGTCGTGTTATGTGTGGTTGTGTCATGTTCTGTGAGTGTGTGTCGTGTTCTATGTGTGTGTTTCATGTTCTGTGTGTGTGTGTCGTGTTCTGGTTGTGTGTGTTGTGTTATGTATATGTGTCGTGTTCTGTGTGTGTTTGTCACTTTTTGAGCATATGTGTCGTGTTCTGTGTGTGTGTGTCATATTCTGTGTGTCTCGTGTTTTGTGTGTGTGTCGTGTTCTCTGTGTGTGTGTTGTGTTCTCTGTGTGTGTGCCGTTTTCTGTGTGTGTGTGTCGTGTTCTGTGTATATGTGTCGTGTTCTGTGTATATGTGTCGTGTTCTGTGTGTGTGTGTCATATTCTGTGTGTGTGTCATGTTCTGTGTGTTGTGTCATGTTCTGTGTCTCTGTCTCACGTTCTCGTCGTATGTGCCGTGTTCTGTGTGTGTGTGTCCTGTTCTGTGTGTGTCGTGTTCTATGTGTGTGTGTCATAATATGTGTGTCGTGTTCTCTGTGTGTGTATGATGTTCTCTGTGTGTGTGCCGTGTTCTGTGTGTGTGTCGTGATCTGTGTATATGTGTCGTGTTCTGTGTGTGTTGTGTCGTGTTCTGTGTGTGTTGTGTCGTGTTCTGTGTGTGTGTCATGGTCTGTGTGTGTCGTGTTCTGTGTCTTGTGTCATGTTCAGTGTCTCTTCGTGTCACTCTCTGGGCATATGTGTCGTGTTCTGTGTGTGTGTGTCATGTTCTCTGTGTGTGTGCCGTGTACTCTGTATATGTCTCAAGTTCTGTGTGTGTGTGTCATGTTTTGTGTCTGTGTGTCATGTTCTGTGTGTGTGTGGCCTGTTCTGTGTGTGTGTGTCGTGTTCTGTGTGTGTGTGTGTGTGTGTGGTGTTCTGTGTGTGTGTGTGTGTGTCGTGTTCTGTGTATGTGTGACATGTTCTGTGTGTGTCGTGTTCTGTGTGTGTGGGTATCGGGTTCTCTCTGTGTGTGTCGTGTTCTGTTTGTGTGTGTCGTGTATATGTGTCAATTTCTGTGTATATGTGTCATGTTCTCTGTATATGTGTCGTGTTCTGTGTGTGTGTGTGTGTGTGTCGTGTTCGTGTGTGTGTCATGTTCCGTGTGTGTGTGCCGTGTTCTGTGCGTGTGGGTCGTGTTCTGTGTGTTGTGTCATGTTATGTGTCTGTGTGTCAATTTCTGGGCATATGTGTCGTGTTCTGTGTGTGTGTGGCGTCTTCTGTGTGTGTCGTGTTCTGTGTGTGTGTTTCTTGTTCTGCGTGTGTGTGTCGTGTTCTGTTTGTGTGTGTCACGTTATGTGTGTAAGTTTCGTGTTATATGTGTGTGGGTGGTGACCTGTGTGTGTGTGTCTTGTTATGTGTGTGTGTGTCGTGTTATGTGTGTATGTGCCTTGTTCTGTGTGTGTCTCGCGTGTTCTATGTGTGTGTGTCGTGCTCTGTGTGTGTGTGACGTGTTATGTGTGTGTGCGTGTCGTGTTCTGTGTGTGTGTCGTGTTTTCTATGTGTGTGCCGTGTTCTGTGTTTGTGTGTCGTGTTATGTGTGTGTCTGGCGTGTTCTGTGTGAGTGTGTAATGTTATGTGTGGGAGTGTCATGTTCTGTGCGTGTGTGTGTCATATTCTGTGTGTGTGTCATATTCTGTGTGTGTTTGTCGTGTTCTGTGTGTGAGTGTGTCGTGTTCTGTGTGTGTGTGTCATGTTCTGTGTGTATGTGTCATGTTCTGTTTGTGTGTGTCGTGTTATGTGTGTGTGCCTCGTGTTCTGTGTATCATGCTCTTTGTGTATGTGTCATGTTCTGTCCGAGTATTGTGTTCTGTGTGTGTGTGTCAAGTTCCGTGTGTGTGTGTCATGTTATGTGTGTGTGTGTCGTGTTCTCTGTATGTGTTATGTTCTGTGTGTGTGTGTGTCATGTTCTGTGTGTGTCTCGTGTTCTGTGTGTGTGTCCTGTTCTATGTGTGTGTGTGTCATGTTCTGTGTGTGTGTGTCATGTTATGTGTATATGTGTCATGTTCTGTGTGTGGTGGTCTGTATATATGTGTCGAGTTCTGTGTGTGTGTGTGTCTTGATATGTGTGTGTGTGTCGTGTTCTATGTGTGTGTGTGTCGTGTTCTCTGTGTGTGTGTGTCATGTTCTCTGTGTGTGTGCCGTGTTCTGTGTTTGTGGGTCGTGTTCTGTGTGTGTGTGTAGAGTTTGTGTGTGTGTCATGTTCTGTGTGTGTGTCGTGTTCTGTGTTTGTGGGTCGTGTTCTGTGTGTGTGTAGAGTTTGTGTGTGTGTCATGTTCTGTGTGTGTGTCGTGTTCTGTGTTTATGTGTCGTGTTCTGTGTGTGTGTGTCATGTTTTGTGTGCGTGTGTCGTGTTCTGTGTGTGTGTGTCATGTTCTGCGTGTGTGTCGTGTTCTGTGTTTATGTGTCGTGTTCTGTGTGTGTCATGTTTTGTGTGCGTGTGTCGTGTTCTGTGTGTGTGTGTCATGTTCTGTGTGTGTGTTATGTTCTGTGTGAGTGTGTCGTGTTCTGCGTATATGTGTCGTGTTCTGTGTGTGTGTGTGTGTGTGTGTGTGGATCGTGTTATGTGTATGTGTATGTGTGTCGTGTTCTGTGTGTGTGTGTGTAATTTTCTGTGTGTGTGTGTCATGTTCTGTGTATATGTGTCATGTTCTGTGTATATGTGTCATGTTCTGTGTATGTGTGTCATGTTCTGTGTGTGTGTGTGTGTGTGTGTGTGTGTGTCATGTTCTGTGTGTGTGTGTGTGTGTGTGTGTGTGTGTGTGTGTGTGTGTCGTGTTCTGTGTATATTTATGCATGTGTTTGTGTGTTTGTGTTTGTGGACGTGTTTGTGTGTGTATGTGTGTGTGTGAGTGAGAATGTGTGTTTGTGTGTGTGCGTGTGTGTGTGTATGTGTTTGTATGTGTGTGTTTGTCTGTCTGTCTCTCTCTCCTTCTCTCTTTGTGGACGTGTGTGTGTGTTTGTGTGTGTATGTATGTGTATACGTCTGTCCCCCTCTCTCTCCCCCCCTTTCTCTTTGTGTGGACGTGTATATGTGTGTGTGTGTCCGTATGTCCTCTATCAGTGAAGATGGCAGTGGGGAAATTGAAAAATTCCAGTTGTAAATAAAGTTAAGAGAGAGGAAAGACAGTTAAATTGGTTGGAAATATTGGTGTTGTGTGACTAGTGTTAGGAGGAGGATTGTATAGTGGTAGTGGGGGAGAGAGAGGGTGAGAGATAGATAGAGAGAGAGAGGGGGAGCGGGTGATGGGATGAGGAGCAGGAGGATGAGGATGAGGAGGGGGTAGTAGGAGGGGGAGGAGGAGGAGGAGGAGAAGAAGAAGGAGAAGAAGAAGAAGAAGAAGAAGAAGAAGAAGAAGAAGAAGAAGAAGAAGAAGAAGAAGAAGAAGAAGAAGAAGAAGAAGAAGAAGAAGAAGAAGAAGAAGAAGAAGAAGAAGAAGAAGAAGAAGAAGAAGAAGAAGAAGATCCAATATTGGACTAGTACTTTATTTATTGACCACGAAGTTGACTTCGGCGTTATTTCAAATCTGAAGAAGAACGTTAACGATGACGGCAATGAGGACGATGACGATGATGATGATGATGATGATAATGATAATGATGATGATGATGATGACTTTGATGATAATGATGATGATGATGATGATGATGATGATGATGAACGAAGGATCTGCGCCTCCAGCCTTCGTAAGACTTCTGAGGCTGGTAAGATTGACGTGGTTAATGCTCCGGATTGTTCACTTGCAAGTTCATAGCTGCAGGTAAAATATGAAGCAGAAGAGATTTATTCCTGGCGTTTGGGGCGGGGTTTGGCACAATGAATAGTATGGAGGGGGGTCTATAATATGGTAGACGAGAGAAAGTAAGATTAGTGTGTTTGGAGACCCGGTGTAGAGTTGGTGGCCCGAGCTTAGCCGGATCCAAAGAGAAGAGACCATTGTAGCAGCAGTAGAAAAGGCAGAAAACAGAGACAATACGTCTTTGGGCGGACGATTTCTGGAGAAGGTGAGTGATTTTATGCTGCCTAAATTATAGAAAGCTTGTTTTATGCTAGTTCAAGTAAGTTCCTTACTGTCCTCGAGCTAAAGCGTGCTACACTACTATAACACAACCATCACATTACCCAGGAAACTGTAGCTGTTAGGAACAAACTATTGTGCCAGTGTTATAAAAAAGATGTAGTACCGCTAGACATGAATTAGGGCAAAAGCTACAAGGGAATCTGTTTGCTGAACCACGTTGATACGGTTTTCGGCTACATGGTCCTGAACAGACTTTAGGGAAATCGCCAAAACGGTATATCTTGTGTTCCAGTGTGAGTACATGTCAGTAAGCTCAACAATCGTATAATCTTTTTCCTTCGACAATTACAAGAGAAATGTAGAGAGCAAAGACAACCACTCGACATCACTTTGGTTGACCTCACAAAGCCTCTAAGAGACAAGGTCTTCGCCAGGATTAGTTGTGTTCTATCACATGTCCTTACTGATGTTTCGGTTATACCACACAGACATCAATAGTGTTGCTGTAATTGTTTTGCTATTGTTGTTATTAATGTTGATGTAATCCATATTGCTGCTATAATTAGTGTTGTTGTTTTCAATGTTATTAAGGTTCATATTACCATGAATAACGTTTTGTTGTTGATTGGCCGTATCGGTAGAATGTCGGACAACTTGCTTTGCAGCAAAGAGTCGCGGCCCTTTATTTTCTGAAGTTAGCTTTGCCTTTCATCCTCACAGGGTCGATAAAAAAAGTACCAGTAACGCACAGGGGTCAATATAATCCCACCCCCTAAAATTGTTGGCCATGTGCCTACGTTAGAAATCATTGATGTTGACGCGGTTCTTGATTGGCAGTATCGGTAGAGGGCCGGACGCCATGCTTTGCAGCAGAGAGTTACGGCCCTTTTTGATCTGAGTTCAAATGACGCCGAGGTTAAATTTGCCTTTTATCCTTACGGGGTTGTTAAAATAAAGTACCAATCACGCACTAGGTCGATTTAATCAACTGTCCTCTCCCGCAAAATTGCTGACCTTGTGCCTATGAGAAACCATTATTTTGTTATTGATGTTGTTATCAACGTTGCTATGCTGGTTATTGTTGCTAACATAGCTTTTCTAGCTGTTGTTCTTAATATTGTATATACTATATATTGTAGTCGTTATTATCTACAACGTAATTATATGGATCTTGTTTGAAAAGATTTTCTTGTTTTCCGGATTTGTTACTGTTGTTACGGCTTTTGTGTGTGTGTGTGTGTGTGTGTGTGTGTGTGTGAGAGAGAGATGTTGTTGTTGTTGTTGCTGTTGCTGTTGCTGTTGCTGTGTTGTTTTCTTTGCTCTTATTGTTGCTGTTTTTGGGCGGTGGATTGACAGTATCGGTAGAAGTTCGGACGCCATACTTTGCAGCATAGAGTTACGGTCCTTTATGATCTGAGTTCAAATCCCTCCAAGGTTATCCTTACGGGGTCGATAAAATAAAATACCAGTAATGCACTGGGACAATTGCTGGCCTTGTACCAAAAGTAGAAACAATTGTTGTTGCTGTTTTTACAACTAATTTTGTTGTTGCTGCGATTGTCACTGGAGTTGATGATATGATTGTTGTTGTTACTGTTGTAATTGTTGTTATTAATGAGTGGTGGATTGGCAGTATCGGTAGAGCGCCAGACACCATGCTTTGCAGCACAGTATTACGGTTCTTTACGGTCTGAATTCAAATCCCACCGAAGTTAACGCTGCCTTTCATCCTTACGGGGTCGACAAAATACAGTACCAGTAATGCACTGGAGTAATTGCTGGCCTTGTGCCAAAAGTAGAAACATTTAATAATGTTGTTGTTGATATGTTATTGTTTTTACAATTGTTTTTGTTAATGGTAATGATGATGATGATAATGGTTTTTGATTTAGGCACAAGGCCAACAATTAGGGGAGGGGAAGTCGATTAAATCGAACTCAGTACGTTACTGGTACTTTATTTTATCGACTTCGTAAGGATGAAAGGCAAAGCTAACCTCGGCGGGATTTGAACTCAGACCTCAAAGGGCCGTAACCCTATGCTGCAAAGCATGGTGTCCGACGCTCTACGTATTCTACCAATCCACAGCCCTTATTGATGATGATGATAATGCCATTGTTGATTATATCGTTGTTGTGGATGTTGTTGGTGATGATGATATTTTATAATGTTGTTGTTGATGTCATTGTTAATGACGATGTGGATTAAGATGGCGGCAATCAGAGAAACTTGCCAGCTAATTACAAGCACAGAAACAATGAGAAATATTAGACGCACAGACAGACGAAACATACAAACATACAAACATACATACATACATACATACACACACACATATATATATATATATATATATATATATATATATATATATATATATATATATATATATATATATATATATATATACGTATATATATATATACGTAATTATATATATATATATATATATATATATATATATGCATGCATAGAGACATACATACATATATACAAACATACATGCATATATACAAACATACATGCATACATACATGCACACACGCACACATACATACACACATACATATATTCATAAATACATGCATATATATATACATACATACACACATACATACAAACATACATACACACATACATACAGACACACATTCACGCATACATACATACCTACGTACACACATACACACATACGTACACACGTACACACATACATACACACATACATACATACATACATACATACATACATACATACATACATACATATATACAGTGTCACCAAGATGTGTCTCCCAACGGGACTACCAAACCACTCCAAACCAGACAGATAGACATAGCTTAAGGGTGCAGTGCTACGGCGTGGTGTGGATTGGTGCAGTGAGGTTGTGAATAGGGATAGCGGCGGTGTGACGTGGAGGCCGCGTGTGTACCGACATGCATATACGTGTGTAGCGAACCATAGTTATCACCACTCGAGCGTGTTATATGCACCGCAACCTCACACGCATATGGATGTATGTGTGTAGTGTGCGCGAACGAGTGTGTGTGTGTACATAAAAGAACCATATTATGGTTACATGTATAAACACACATACAGACACGTACAAACAAAATTACATTCACTCTCACGTACATACATACATACATCCAAACATTCATACATACTTACATACATATATTCATAATGTATATACATACAAACATACATACATATATACAAACATACATATATATACATATATGCACAAATATATGCATACATGCAAAGATGCATGCACACATATATACATACATGCTTACATATATGTATGTGTGTGTTTAATAACGATGCCAGAGTGCTGAATATATTTATATATTTATATATTTTGTTTAGCTCTAAAATGACTTAGCATCTAACAAAATTTATAGTTTTCTACAGACGCCGATTAACAAATACGCGAAATCTAAGTAACATATGGAGATACACAGACTGACGCACAATTAATGATACAGACTCACACACACGTACACACACACACACAGACGTATGTCTGTATATATATATATATATATATTTATTAAAATAACAGATTAAAGTTTAAGCAAAGAATCGCTGCTTTCACCCTTAACGGGAATTGCTGATACTCTGTGTATTTATCCTTATCGAGCCCTCTTTGGATTTTAGTCTTCAAATTTATTATTATTGCTATATATATATATATATATATATATATATATATATATATATATATATATATATATACACACATACACACACATATATATATATATATATATATATATATATATATATATATATATATATATATATAAAATTGAAAAAGTGAAGAATAAAATGGTCAACAGTACAAACAAGGAAATTTATTTACAGTCTAACAATTGTTTCAATGATAGGGTTGTCTAAAAATTGCTAAACACTGAAAACAGTGCCACTCAATTAAAATACATGTTAACCCCCATCATATCGTCAGAGACTGAGAGAAAATATGTTAAGCAATTTTTAGACAACTCTATCATTGAAACAATTGTTAGACTGTAAATAAATTTCCTTGTCTGTACTGTTGACCATGTTATTCTTCAATTTTTCAATTTTATTACTCCAAGATATACTTACATAGGAATACAAGTGAAGTCATAATCTCGTCATCCAGGTAAACCTCTTGTTGAGTCATACAACGCCGTACGCCAAAACTATCCATAAGAAGTATTCACAAACTATATATATACATATATACATATATATATATATGTATATATACATATATATATATAAATATATATATACACATATATATACATACATACATATACGCATATACATATATATATATATAGATATGTAGATATGTATATATATATATATATATATATACATACATATATATATATGTATATATATATATATATATATGGATGTATATATAATGTATTTTGCAATACACTTTATGCTTAATTAAAAGCATTTTGAAGACCGTAAGCTATTGTTTTAAAGTAGTGACACATTCACTCACTTTGATCTCAGCAAACAGGGGAGATAAGCCGACATGACATGTTTCGCTTTTGTTGAAGCTTATCAAGGCCAACTACCCCGCCTGTCTACTGAGATCAATGATGTTATATTCTTATAGAAATCTAGTAAATAATCAGGAGCTGATTATGCAGAGCGGTTGTTGGTCAGGCAGAAATTAAAAATTAGAATTGGAGCTCTGAAATAGCAATACATATATGGATGTATATATAATGTATTTTGCAATACACTTTATGCTTAATTAAAAGCATTTTGAAGACCGTAAGCTATTGTTTTAAAGTAGTGACAAATTCACTCACTTTGATCTCAGCAAACAGGGGAGATAAGCCGACATGACATGTTTCGCTTTTGTTGAAGCTTATCAAGGCCAACTACCCCGCCTGTCTACTGAGATCAATGATGTTATATTCTTATAGAAATCTAGTAAATAATCAGGAGCTGATTATGCAGAGCGGTTGTTGGTCAGGCAGAAATTAAAAATTAGAATTGGAGCTCTGAAATAGCAATATATATATGGATGTATTTTGCAATACACTTATGCTTAATTAAAAGCATTTTGAAGACCGTAAGCTATTGTTTTAAAGTAGTGACACATTCACTCACTTTGATCTCAGCAAACAGGGGAGATAAGCCGACATGACATGTTTCGCATTTGTTGAAGCTTATCAAGGCCAACTACCCCGCCTGTCTACTGAGATCAATGATGTTATATTCTTATAGAAATCTAATAAATAATCAGGAGCTGATTATGCAGAGCGGTTGTTGGTCAGGCAGAAATTAAAAATTAGAATTGGAGCTCTGAAATAGCAATACATATATGGATGTATATATAATGTATTTTGCAATACACTTTATGCTTAATTAAAAGCATTTTGAAGACCGTAAGCTATTGTTTTAAAGTAGTGACAAATTCACTCACTTTGATCTCAGCAAACAGGGGAGATAAGCCGACATGACATGTTTCGCTTTTGTTGAAGCTTATCAAGGCCAACTACCCCGCCTGTCTACTGAGATCAATGATGTTATATTCTTATAGAAATCTAGTAAATAATCAGGAGCTGATTATGCAGAACGGTTGTTGGTCAGGCAGAAATTAAAAATTAGAATTGGAGCTCTGAAATAGCAATATATATATGGATGTATTTTGCAATACACTTATGCTTAATTAAAAGCATTTTGAAGACCGTAAGCTATTGTTTTAAAGTAGTGACACATTCACTCACTTTGATCTCAGCAAACAGGGGAGATAAGCCGACATGACATGTTTCGCTTTTGTTGAAGCTTATCAAGGCCAACTACCCCGCCTGTCTACTGAGATCAATGGTGTTATATTCTTATAGAAATCTAGTAAATAATCAGGAGCTGATTATGCAGAGCGGTTGTTGGTCAGGCAGAAATTAAAAATTAGAATTGGAGCTCTGAAATAGCAATATATATATGGATGTATATATAATGTATTTTGCAATACACTTTATGCTTAATTAAAAGCATTTTGAAGACCGTAAGCTATTGTTTTAAAGTAGTGACACATTCACTCACTTTGATCTCAGCAAACAGGGGAGATAAGCCGACATGACATGTTTCGCTTTTGTTGAAGCTTATCAAGGCCAACTACCCCGCCTGTCTACTGAGATCAATGATGTTATATTCTTATAGAAATCTAGTAAATAATCAGGAGCTGATTATGCAGAGCGGTTGTTGGTCAGGCAGAAATTAAAAATTAGAATTGGAGCTCTGAAATAGCAATATATATATGGATGTATATATAATGTATTTTGCAATACACTTTATGCTTAATTAAAAGCATTTTGAAGACCGTAAGCTATTGTTTTAAAGTAGTGACACGTTCACTCACTTTGATCTCAGCAAACAGGGGAGATAAGCCGACATGACATGTTTCGCTTTTGTTGAAGCTTATCAAGGCCAACTACCCCGCCTGTCTACTGAGATCAATGATGTTATATTCTTATAGAAATCTAGTAAATAATCAGGAGCTGATTATGCAGAGCGGTTGTTGGTCAGGCAGAAATTAAAAATTAGAATTGGAGCTCTGAAATAGCAATACATATATGGATGTATATATAATGTATTTTGCAATACACTTTATGCTTAATTAAAAGCATTTTGAAGACCGTAAGCTATTGTTTTAAAGTAGTGACAAATTCACTCACTTTGATCTCAGCAAACAGGGGAGATAAGCCGACATGACATGTTTCGCTTTTGTTGAAGCTTATCAAGGCCAACTACCCCGCCTGTCTACTGAGATCAATGATGTTATATTCTTATAGAAATCTAGTAAATAATCAGGAGCTGATTATGCAGAGCGGTTGTTGGTCAGGCAGAAATTAAAAATTAGAATTGGAGCTCTGAAATAGCAATATATATATGGATGTATTTTGCAATACACTTATGCTTAAGTAAAAGCATTTTGAAGACCGTAAGCTATTGTTTTAAAGTAGTGACACATTCACTCACTTTGATCTCAGCAAACAGGGGAGATAAGCCGACAATACATGTTTCGCTTTTGTTGAAGTTTATCAAGGCCAACTACCCCGCCTGTCTACTGAGATCAATGGTGTTATATTCTTATAGAAATCTAGTAAATAATCAGGAGCTGATTATGCAGAGCGGTTGTTGGTCAGGCAGAAATTAAAAATTAGAATTGGAGCTCTGAAATAGCAATATATATATGGATGTATTTTGCAATACACTTATGCTTAATTAAAAGCATTTTGAAGACCGTAAGCTATTGTTTTAAAGTAGTGACACATTCACTCACTTTGATCTCAGCAAACAGGGGAGATAAGCCGACATGACATGTTTCGCTTTTGTTGAAGCTTATCAAGGCCAACTACCCCGCCTGTCTACTGAGATCAATGGTGTTATATTCTTATAGAAATCTAGTAAATAATCAGGAGCTGATTATGCAGAGCGGTTGTTGGTCAGGCAGAAATTAAAAATTAGAATTGGAGCTCTGAAATAGCAATATATATATGGATGTATATATAATGTATTTTGCAATACACTTTATGCTTAATTAAAAGCATTTTGAAGACCGTAAGCTATTGTTTTAAAGTAGTGACACATTCACTCACTTTGATCTCAGCAAACAGGGGAGATAAGCCGACATGACATGTTTCGCTTTTGTTGAAGTTTATCAAGGCCAACTACCCCGCCTGTCTACTGAGATCAATGGTGTTATATTCTTATAGAAATCTAGTAAATAATCAGGAGCTGATTATGCAGAGCGGTTGTTGGTCAGGCAGAAATTAAAAATTAGAATTGGAGCTCTGAAATAGCAATATATATATGGATGTATTTTGCAATACACTTATGCTTAATTAAAAGCATTTTGAAGACCGTAAGCTATTGTTTTAAAGTAGTGACACATTCACTCACTTTGATCTCACCAAACAGGGGAGATAAGCCGACATGACATGTTTCGCTTTTGTTGAAGCTTATCAAGGCCAACTACCCCGCCTGTCTACTGAGATCAATGGTGTTATATTCTTATAGAAATCTAGTAAATAATCAGGAGCTGATTATGCAGAGCGGTTGTTGGTCAGGCAGAAATTAAAAATTAGAATTGGAGCTCTGAAATAGCAATATATATATGGATGTATATATAATGTATTTTGCAATACACTTTATGCTTAATTAAAAGCATTTTGAAGACCGTAAGCTATTGTTTTAAAGTAGTGACACGTTCACTCACTTTGATCTCAGCAAACAGGGGAGATAAGCCGACATGACATGTTTCGCTTTTGTTGAAGCTTATCAAGGCCAACTACCCCGCCTGTCTACTGAGATCAATGATGTTATATTCTTATAGAAATCTAGTAAATAATCAGGAGCTGATTATGCAGAGCGGTTGTTGGTCAGGCAGAAATTAAAAATTAGAATTGTAGCTCTGAAATAGCAATACATATATGGATGTATATATAATGTATTTTGCAATACACTTTATGCTTAATTAAAAGCATTTTGAAGACCGTAAGCTATTGTTTTAAAGTAGTGACAAATTCACTCACTTTGATCTCAGCAAACAGGGGAGATAAGCCGACATGACATGTTTCGCTTTTGTTGAAGCTTATCAAGGCCAACTACCCCGCCTGTCTACTGAGATCAATGATGTTATATTCTTATAGAAATCTAGTAAATAATCAGGAGCTGATTATGCAGAGCGGTTGTTGGTCAGGCAGAAATTAAAAATTAGAATTGGAGCTCTGAAATAGCAATATATATATGGATGTATTTTGCAATACACTTATGCTTAAGTAAAAGCATTTTGAAGACCGTAAGCTATTGTTTTAAAGTAGTGACACATTCACTCACTTTGATCTCAGCAAACAGGGGAGATAAGCCGACATGACATGTTTCGCTTTTGTTGAAGTTTATCAAGGCCAACTACCCCGCCTGTCTACTGAGATCAATGGTGTTATATTCTTATAGAAATCTAGTAAATAATCAGGAGCTGATTATGCAGAGCGGTTGTTGGTCAGGCAGAAATTAAAAATTAGAATTGGAGCTCTGAAATAGCAATATATATATGGATGTATTTTGCAATACACTTATGCTTAATTAAAAGCATTTTGAAGACCGTAAGCTATTGTTTTAAAGTAGTGACACATTCACTCACTTTGATCTCAGCAAACAGGGGAGATAAGCCGACATGACATGTTTCGCTTTTGTTGAAGCTTATCAAGGCCAACTACCCCGCCTGTCTACTGAGATCAATGGTGTTATATTCTTATAGAAATCTAGTAAATAATCAGGAGCTGATTATGCAGAGCGGTTGTTGGTCAGGCAGAAATTAAAAATTAGAATTGGAGCTCTGAAATAGCAATATATATATGGATGTATATATAATGTATTTTGCAATACACTTTATGCTTAATTAAAAGCATTTTGAAGACCGTAAGCTATTGTTTTAAAGTAGTGACACATTCACTCACTTTGATCTCAGCAAACAGGGGAGATAAGCCGACATGACATGTTTCGCTTTTGTTGAAGTTTATCAAGGCCAACTACCCCGCCTGTCTACTGAGATCAATGGTGTTATATTCTTATAGAAATCTAGTAAATAATCAGGAGCTGATTATGCAGAGCGGTTGTTGGTCAGGCAGAAATTAAAAATTAGAATTGGAGCTCTGAAATAGCAATATATATATGGATGTATTTTGCAATACACTTATGCTTAATTAAAAGCATTTTGAAGACCGTAAGCTATTGTTTTAAAGTAGTGACACATTCACTCACTTTGATCTCACCAAACAGGGGAGATAAGCCGACATGACATGTTTCGCTTTTGTTGAAGCTTATCAAGGCCAACTACCCCGCCTGTCTACTGAGATCAATGGTGTTATATTCTTATAGAAATCTAGTAAATAATCAGGAGCTGATTATGCAGAGCGGTTGTTGGTCAGGCAGAAATTAAAAATTAGAATTGGAGCTCTGAAATAGCAATATATATATGGATGTATTTTGCAATACACTTATGCTTAATTAAAAGCATTTTGAAGACCGTAAGCTATTGTTTTAAAGTAGTGACACATTCACTCACTTTGATCTCAGCAAACAGGGGAGATAAGCCGACATGACATGTTTCGCTTTTGTTGAAGCTTATCAAGGCCAACTACCCCGCATGTCTACTGAGATCAATGGTGTTATATTCTTATAGAAATCTAGTAAATAATCAGGAGCTGATTATGCAGAGCGGTTGTTGGTCAGGCAGAAATTAAAAAATTAGAATTGGAGCTCTGAAATAGCAATATATATATGGATGTATATATAATGTATTTTGCAATACACTTTATGCTTAATTAAAAGCATTTTGAAGACCGTAAGCTATTGTTTTAAAGTAGTGACAAAATCACTCACTTTGATCTCAGCAAACAGGGGAGATAAGCCGACATGACATGTTTCGCTTTTGTTGAAGCTTATCAAGGCCAACTACGCCGCCTGTCTACTGAGATCAATGGTGTTATATTCTTATAGAAATCTAGTAAATAATCAGGAGCTGATTATGCAGAGCGGTTGTTGGTCAGGCAGAAATTAAAAATTAGAATTGGAGCTCTGAAATAGCAATACATATATGGATGTATATATAATGTATTTTGCAATACACTTTATGCTTAATTAAAAGCATTTTGAAGACCGTGAGCTATTGTTTTAAAGTAGTGACAAATTCACTCACTTTGATCTCAGCAAACAGGGGAGATAAGCCGACATGACATGTTTCGCTTTTGTTGAAGCTTATCAAGGCCAACTACCCCGCCTGTCTACTGAGATCAATGATGTTATATTCTTATAGAAATCTAGTAAATAATCAGGAGCTGATTATGCAGAGCGGTTGTTGGTCAGGCAGAAATTAAAAATTAGAATTGGAGCTCTGAAATAGCAATATATATATGGATGTATATATAATGTATTTTGCAATACACTTTATGCTTAATTAAAAGCATTTTGAAGACCGTAAGCTATTGTTTTAAAGTAGTGACACATTCACTCACTTTGATCTCAGCAAACAGGGGAGATAAGCCGACATGACATGTTTCGCATTTGTTGAAGCTTATCAAGGCCAACTACCCCGCCTGTCTACTGAGATCAATGATGTTATATTCTTATAGAAATCTAATAAATAATCAGGAGCTGATTATGCAGAGCGGTTGTTGGTCAGGCAGAAATTAAAAATTAGAATTGGAGCTCTGAAATAGCAATACATATATGGATGTATATATAATGTATTTTGCAATACACTTTATGCTTAATTAAAAGCATTTTGAAGACTGTAAGCTATTGTTTTAAAGTAGTGACAAATTCACTCACTTTGATCTCAGCAAACAGGGGAGATAAGCCGACATGACATGTTTCGCTTTTGTTGAAGCTTATCAAGGCCAACTACCCCGCCTGTCTACTGAGATCAATGATGTTATATTCTTTATGAAATCTAGTAAATAATCAGGAGCTGATTATGCAGAGCGGTTGTTGGTCAGGCAGAAATTAAAAATTAGAATTGGAGCTCTGAAATAGCAATATATATATGGATGTATTTTGCAATACACTTATGCTTAATTAAAAGCATTTTGAAGACCGTAAGCTATTGTTTTAAAGTAGTGACACATTCACTCACTTTGATCTCAGCAAACAGGGGAGATAAGCCGACATGACATGTTTCGCTTTTGTTGAAGCTTATCAAGGCCAACTACCCCGCCTGTCTACTGAGATCAATGGTGTTATATTCTTATAGAAATCTAGTAAATAATCAGGAGCTGATTATGCAGAGCGGTTGTTGGTCAGGCAGAAATTAAAAATTAGAATTGGAGCTCTGAAATAGCAATATATATATGGATGTATATATAATGTATTTTGCAATACACTTTATGCTTAATTAAAAGCATTTTGAAGACCGTAAGCTATTGTTTTAAAGTAGTGACACATTCACTCACTTTGATCTCAGCAAACAGGGGAGATAAGCCGACATGACATGTTTCGCTTTTGTTGAAGCTTATCAAGGCCAACTACCCCGCCTGTCTGCTGAGATCAATGATGTTATATTCTTATAGAAATCTAGTAAATAATCAGGAGCTGATTATGCAGAGCGGTTGTTGGTCAGGCAGAAATTAAAAATTAGAATTGGAGCTCTGAAATAGCAATACATATATGGATGTATATATAATGTATTTTGCAATACACTTTATGCTTAATTAAAAGCATTTTGAAGACCGTAAGCTATTGTTTTAAAGTAGTGACAAATTCACTCACTTTGATCTCAGCAAACAGGGGAGATAAGCCGACATGACATGTTTCGCTTTTGTTGAAGCTTATCAAGGCCAACTACCCCGCCTGTCTACTAAGATCAATGATGTTATATTCTTATAGAAATCTAGTAAATAATCAGGAGCTGATTATGCAGAGCGGTTGTTGGTCAGGCAGAAATTAAAAATTAGAATTGGAGCTCTGAAATAGCAATATATATATGGATGTATTTTGCAATACACTTATGCTTAATTAAAAGCATTTTGAAGACCGTAAGCTATTGTTTTAAAGTAGTGACACATTCACTCACTTTGATCTCAGCAAACAGGGGAGATAAGCCGACATGACATGTTTCGCTTTTGTTGAAGCTTATCAAGGCCAACTACCCCGCCTGTCTACTGAGATCAATGGTGTTATATTCTTATAGAAATCTAGTAAATAATCAGGAGCTGATTATGCAGAGCGGTTGTTGGTCAGGCAGAAATTAAAAATTAGAATTGGAGCTCTGAAATAGCAATATATATATGGATGTATATATAATGTATTTTGCAATACACTTTATGCTTAATTAAAAGCATTTTGAAGACCGTAAGCTATTGTTTTAAAGTAGTGACACGTTCACTCACTTTGATCTCAGCAAACAGGGGAGATAAGCCGACATGACATGTTTCGCTTTTGTTGAAGCTTATCAAGGCCAACTACCCCGCCTGTCTACTGAGATCAATGATGTTATATTCTTATAGAAATCTAGTAAATAATCAGGAGCTGATTATGCAGAGCGGTTGTTGGTCAGGCAGAAATTAAAAATTAGAATTGGAGCTCTGAAATAGCAATACATATATGGATGTATATATAATGTATTTTGCAATACACTTTATGCTTAATTAAAAGCATTTTGAAGACCGTAAGCTATTGTTTTAAAGTAGTGACAAATTCACTCACTTTGATCTCAGCAAACAGGGGAGATAAGCCGACATGACATGTTTCGCTTTTGTTGAAGCTTATCAAGGCCAACTACCCCGCCTGTCTACTGAGATCAATGATGTTATATTCTTATAGAAATCTAGTAAATAATCAGGAGCTGATTATGCAGAGCGGTTGTTGGTCAGGCAGAAATTAAAAATTAGAATTGGAGCTCTGAAATAGCAATATATATATGGATGTATTTTGCAATACACTTATGCTTAAGTAAAAGCATTTTGAAGACCGTAAGCTATTGTTTTAAAGTAGTGACACATTCACTCACTTTGATCTCAGCAAACAGGGGAGATAAGCCGACATGACATGTTTCGCTTTTGTTGAAGTTTATCAAGGCCAACTACCCCGCCTGTCTACTGAGATCAATGGTGTTATATTCTTATAGAAATCTAGTAAATAATCAGGAGCTGATTATGCAGAGCGGTTGTTGGTCAGGCAGAAATTAAAAATTAGAATTGGAGCTCTGAAATAGCAATATATATATGGATGTATTTTGCAATACACTTATGCTTAATTAAAAGCATTTTGAAGACCGTAAGCTATTGTTTTAAAGTAGTGACACATTCACTCACTTTGATCTCAGCAAACAGGGGAGATAAGCCGACATGACATGTTTCGCTTTTGTTGAAGCTTATCAAGGCCAACTACCCCGCCTGTCTACTGAGATCAATGGTGTTATATTCTTACAGAAATCTAGTAAATAATCAGGAGCTGATTATGCAGAGCGGTTGTTGGTCAGGCAGAAATTAAAAATTAGAATTGGAGCTCTGAAATAGCAATATATATATGGATGTATATATAATGTATTTTGCAATACACTTTATGCTTAATTAAAAGCGTTTTGAAGACCGTAAGCTATTGTTTTAAAGTAGTGACACATTCACTCACTTTGATCTCAGCAAACAGGGGAGATAAGCCGACATGACATGTTTCGCTTTTGTTGAAGCTTATCAAGGCCAACTACCCCGCCTGTCTACTGAGATCAATGATGTTATATTCTTATAGAAATCTAGTAAATAATCAGGAGCTGATTATGCAGAGCGGTTGTTGGTCAGGCAGAAATTAAAAATTAGAATTGGAGCTCTGAAATAGCAATACATATATGGATGTATATATAATGTATTTTGCAATACACGTTATGCTTAATTAAAAGCATTTTGAAGACCGTAAGCTATTGTTTTAAAGTAGTAACAAATTCACTCACTTTGATCTCAGCAAACAGGGGAGATAAGCCGACATGACATGTTTCGCTTTTGTTGAAGCTTATCAAGGCCAACTACCCCGCCTGTCTACTGAGATCAATGATGTTATATTCTTATAGAAATCTAGTAAATAATCAGGAGCTGATTATGCAGAGCGGTTGTTGGTCAGGCAGAAATTAAAAATTAGAATTGGAGCTCTGAAATAGCAATATATATATGGATGTATTTTGCAATACACTTATGCTTAATTAAAAGCATTTTGAAGACCGTAAGCTATTGTTTTAAAGTAGTGACACATTCACTCACTTTGATCTCAGCAAACAGGGGAGATAAGCCGACATGACATGTTTCGCTTTTGTTGAAGCTTATCAAGGCCAACTACCCCGCCTGTCTACTGAGATCAATGGTGTTATATTCTTATAGAAATCTAGTAAATAATCAGGAGCTGATTATGCAGAGCGGTTGTTGGTCAGGCAGAAATTAAAAATTAGAATTGGAGCTCTGAAATAGCAATATATATATGGATGTATATATAATGTATTTTGCAATACACTTTATGCTTAATTAAAAGCATTTTGAAGACCGTAAGCTATTGTTTTAAAGTAGTGACAAAATCACTCACTTTGATCTCAGCAAACAGGGGAGATAAGCCGACATGACATGTTTCGCTTTTGTTGAAGCTTATCAAGGCCAACTACCCCGCCTGTCTACTGAGATCAATGGTGTTATATTCTTATAGAAATCTAGTAAATAATCAGGAGCTGATTATGCAGAGCGGTTGTTGGTCAGGCAGAAATTAAAAATTAGAATTGGAGCTCTGAAATAGCAATACATATATGGATGTATATATAATGTATTTTGCAATACACTTTATGCTTAATTAAAAGCATTTTGAAGACCGTGAGCTATTGTTTTAAAGTAGTGACAAATTCACTCACTTTGATCTCAGCAAACAGGGGAGATAAGCCGACATGACATGTTTCGCTTTTGTTGAAGCTTATCAAGGCCAACTACCCCGCCTGTCTACTGAGATCAATGATGTTATATTCTTATAGAAATCTAGTAAATAATCAGGAGCTGATTATGCAGAGCGGTTGTTGGTCAGGCAGAAATTAAAAATTAGAATTGGAGCTCTGAAATAGCAATATATATATGGATGTATATATAATGTATTTTGCAATACACTTTATGCTTAATTAAAAGCATTTTGAAGACCGTAAGCTATTGTTTTAAAGTAGTGACACATTCACTCACTTTGATCTCAGCAAACAGGGGAGATAAGCCGACATGACATGTTTCGCATTTGTTGAAGCTTATCAAGGCCAACTACCCCGCCTGTCTACTGAGATCAATGATGTTATATTCTTATAGAAATCTAATAAATAATCAGGAGCTGATTATGCAGAGCGGTTGTTGGTCAGGCAGAAATTAAAAATTAGAATTGGAGCTCTGAAATAGCAATACATATATGGATGTATATATAATGTATTTTGCAATACACTTTATGCTTAATTAAAAGCATTTTGAAGACCGTAAGCTATTGTTTTAAAGTAGTGACAAATTCACTCACTTTGATCTCAGCAAACAGGGGAGATAAGCCGACATGACATGTTTCGCTTTTGTTGAAGCTTATCAAGGCCAACTACCCCGCCTGTCTACTGAGATCAATGATGTTATATTCTTATAGAAATCTAGTAAATAATCAGGAGCTGATTATGCAGAGCGGTTGTTGGTCAGGCAGAAATTAAAAATTAGAATTGGAGCTCTGAAATAGCAATATATATATGGATGTATTTTGCAATACACTTATGCTTAATTAAAAGCATTTTGAAGACCGTAAGCTATTGTTTTAAAGTAGTGACACATTCACTCACTTTGATCTCAGCAAACAGGGGAGATAAGCCGACATGACATGTTTCGCTTTTGTTGAAGCTTATCAAGGCCAACTACCCCGCCTGTCTACTGAGATCAATGGTGTTATATTCTTATAGAAATCTAGTAAATAATCAGGAGCTGATTATGCAGAGCGGTTGTTGGTCAGGCAGAAATTAAAAATTAGAATTGGAGCTCTGAAATAGCAATATATATATGGATGTATATATAATGTATTTTGCAATACACTTTATGCTTAATTAAAAGCATTTTGAAGACCGTAAGCTATTGTTTTAAAGTAGTGACACATTCACTCACTTTGATCTCAGCAAACAGGGGAGATAAGCCGACATGACATGTTTCGCTTTTGTTGAAGCTTATCAAGGCCAACTACCCCGCCTGTCTACTGAGATCAATGATGTTATATTCTTATAGAAATCTAGTAAATAATCAGGAGCTGATTATGCAGAGCGGTTGTTGGTCAGGCAGAAATTAAAAATTAGAATTGGAGCTCTGAAATAGCAATACATATATGGATGTATATATAATGTATTTTGCAATACACTTTATGCTTAATTAAAAGCATTTTGAAGACCGTAAGCTATTGTTTTAAAGTAGTGACAAATTCACTCACTTTGATCTCAGCAAACAGGGGAGATAAGCCGACATGACATGTTTCGCTTTTGTTGAAGCTTATCAAGGCCAACTACCCCGCCTGTCTACTGAGATCAATGGTGTTATATTCTTATAGAAATCTAGTAAATAATCAGGAGCTGATTATGCAGAGCGGACGTTGGTCAGGCAGAAATTAAAAATTAGAATTGGAGCTCTGAAATAGCAATATATATATGGATGTATTTTGCAATACACTTATGCTTAATTAAAAGCATTTTGAAGACCGTAAGCTATTGTTTTAAAGTAGTGACACATTCACTCACTTTGATCTCAGCAAACAGGGGAGATAAGCCGACATGACATGTTTCGCTTTTGTTGAAGCTTATCAAGGCCAACTACCCCGCCTGTCTACTGAGATCAATGGTGTTATATTCTTATAGAAATCTAGTAAATAATCAGGAGCTGATTATGCAGAGCGGTTGTTGGTCAGGCAGAAATTAAAAATTAGAATTGGAGCTCTGAAATAGCAATATATATATGGATGTATATATAATGTATTTTGCAATACACTTTATGCTTAATTAAAAGCATTTTGAAGACCGTAAGCTATTGTTTTAAAGTAGTGACACGTTCACTCACTTTGATCTCAGCAAACAGGGGAGATAAGCCGACATGACATGTTTCGCTTTTGTTGAAGCTTATCAAGGCCAACTACCCCGCCTGTCTACTGAGATCAATGATGTTATATTCTTATAGAAATCTAGTAAATAATCAGGAGCTGATTATGCAGAGCGGTTGTTGGTCAGGCAGAAATTAAAAATTAGAATTGGAGCTCTGAAATAGCAATACATATATGGATGTATATATAATGTATTTTGCAATACACTTTATGCTTAATTAAAAGCATTTTGAAGACCGTAAGCTATTGTTTTAAAGTAGTGACAAATTCACTCACTTTGATCTCAGCAAACAGGGGAGATAAGCCGACATGACATGTTTCGCTTTTGTTGAAGCTTATCAAGGCCAACTACCCCGCCTGTCTACTGAGATCAATGATGTTATATTCTTATAGAAATCTAGTAAATAATCAGGAGCTGATTATGCAGAGCGGTTGTTGGTCAGGCAGAAATTAAAAATTAGAATTGGAGCTCTGAAATAGCAATATATATATGGATGTATTTTGCAATACACTTATGCTTAAGTAAAAGCATTTTGAAGACCGTAAGCTATTGTTTTAAAGTAGTGACACATTCACTCACTTTGATCTCAGCAAACAGGGGAGATAAGCCGACATGACATGTTTCGCTTTTGTTGAAGTTTATCAAGGCCAACTACCCCGCCTGTCTACTGAGATCAATGGTGTTATATTCTTATAGAAATCTAGTAAATAATCAGGAGCTGATTATGCAGAGCGGTTGTTGGTCAGGCAGAAATTAAAAATTAGAATTGGAGCTCTGAAATAGCAATATATATATGGATGTATTTTGCAATACACTTATGCTTAATTAAAAGCATTTTGAAGACCGTAAGCTATTGTTTTAAAGTAGTGACACATTCACTCACTTTGATCTCAGCAAACAGGGGAGATAAGCCGACATGACATGTTTCGCTTTTGTTGAAGCTTATCAAGGCCAACTACCCCGCCTGTCTACTGAGATCAATGGTGTTATATTCTTATAGAAATCTAGTAAATAATCAGGAGCTGATTATGCAGAGCGGTTGTTGGTCAGGCAGAAATTAAAAATTAGAATTGGAGCTCTGAAATAGCAATATATATATGGATGTATTTTGCAATACACTTATGCTTAATTAAAAGCATTTTGAAGACCGTAAGCTATTGTTTTAAAGTAGTGACACATTCACTCACTTTGATCTCAGCAAACAGGGGAGATAAGCCGACATGACATGTTTCGCTTTTGTTGAAGCTTATCAAGGCCAACTACCCCGCCTGTCTACTGAGATCAATGGTGTTATATTCTTATAGAAATCTAGTAAATAATCAGGAGCTGATTATGCAGAGCGGTTGTTGGTCAGGCAGAAATTAAAAATTAGAATTGGAGCTCTGAAATAGCAATATATATATGGATGTATATATAATGTATTTTGCAATACACTTTATGCTTAATTAAAAGCATTTTGAAGACCGTAAGCTATTGTTTTAAAGTAGTGACAAAATCACTCACTTTGATCTCAGCAAACAGGGGAGATAAGCCGACATGACATGTTTCGCTTTTGTTGAAGCTTATCAAGGCCAACTACCCCGCCTGTCTACTGAGATCAATGGTGTTATATTCTTATAGAAATCTAGTAAATAATCAGGAGCTGATTATGCAGAGCGGTTGTTGGTCAGGCAGAAATTAAAAATTAGAATTGGAGCTCTGAAATAGCAATACATATATGGATGTATATATAATGTATTTTGCAATACACTTTATGCTTAATTAAAAGCATTTTGAAGACCGTGAGCTATTGTTTTAAAGTAGTGACAAATTCACTCACTTTGATCTCAGCAAACAGGGGAGATAAGCCGACATGACATGTTTCGCTTTTGTTGAAGCTTATCAAGGCCAACTACCCCGCCTGTCTACTGAGATCAATGATGTTATATTCTTATAGAAATCTAGTAAATAATCAGGAGCTGATTATGCAGAGCGGTTGTTGGTCAGGCAGAAATTAAAAATTAGAATTGGAGCTCTGAAATAGCAATATATATATGGATGTATATATAATGTATTTTGCAATACACTTTATGCTTAATTAAAAGCATTTTGAAGACCGTAAGCTATTGTTTTAAAGTAGTGACACATTCACTCACTTTGATCTCAGCAAACAGGGGAGATAAGCCGACATGACATGTTTCGCATTTGTTGAAGCTTATCAAGGCCAACTACCCCGCCTGTCTACTGAGATCAATGATGTTATATTCTTATAGAAATCTAATAAATAATCAGGAGCTGATTATGCAGAGCGGTTGTTGGTCAGGCAGAAATTAAAAATTAGAATTGGAGCTCTGAAATAGCAATACATATATGGATGTATATATAATGTATTTTGCAATACACTTTATGCTTAATTAAAAGCATTTTGAAGACCGTAAGCTATTGTTTTAAAGTAGTGACAAATTCACTCACTTTGATCTCAGCAAACAGGGGAGATAAGCCGACATGACATGTTTCGCTTTTGTTGAAGCTTATCAAGGCCAACTACCCCGCCTGTCTACTGAGATCAATGATGTTATATTCTTATAGAAATCTAGTAAATAATCAGGAGCTGATTATGCAGAGCGGTTGTTGGTCAGGCAGAAATTAAAAATTAGAATTGGAGCTCTGAAATAGCAATATATATATGGATGTATTTTGCAATACACTTATGCTTAATTAAAAGCATTTTGAAGACCGTAAGCTATTGTTTTAAAGTAGTGACACATTCACTCACTTTGATCTCAGCAAACAGGGGAGATAAGCCGACATGACATGTTTCGCTTTTGTTGAAGCTTATCAAGGCCAACTACCCCGCCTGTCTACTGAGATCAATGGTGTTATATTCTTATAGAAATCTAGTAAATAATCAGGAGCTGATTATGCAGAGCGGTTGTTGGTCAGGCAGAAATTAAAAATTAGAATTGGAGCTCTGAAATAGCAATATATATATGGATGTATATATAATGTATTTTGCAATACACTTTATGCTTAATTAAAAGCATTTTGAAGACCGTAAGCTATTGTTTTAAAGTAGTGACACATTCACTCACTTTGATCTCAGCAAACAGGGGAGATAAGCCGACATGACATGTTTCGCTTTTGTTGAAGCTTATCAAGGCCAACTACCCCGCCTGTCTACTGAGATCAATGATGTTATATTCTTATAGAAATCTAGTAAATAATCAGGAGCTGATTATGCAGAGCGGTTGTTGGTCAGGCAGAAATTAAAAATTAGAATTGGAGCTCTGAAATAGCAATACATATATGGATGTATATATAATGTATTTTGCAATACACTTTATGCTTAATTAAAAGCATTTTGAAGACCGTAAGCTATTGTTTTAAAGTAGTGACAAATTCACTCACTTTGATCTCAGCAAACAGGGGAGATAAGCCGACATGACATGTTTCGCTTTTGTTGAAGCTTATCAAGGCCAACTACCCCGCCTGTCTACTGAGATCAATGGTGTTATATTCTTATAGAAATCTAGTAAATAATCAGGAGCTGATTATGCAGAGCGGTTGTTGGTCAGGCAGAAATTAAAAATTAGAATTGGAGCTCTGAAATAGCAATATATATATGGATGTATTTTGCAATACACTTATGCTTAATTAAAAGCATTTTGAAGACCGTAAGCTATTGTTTTAAAGTAGTGACACATTCACTCACTTTGATCTCAGCAAACAGGGGAGATAAGCCGACATGACATGTTTCGCTTTTGTTGAAGCTTATCAAGGCCAACTACCCCGCCTGTCTACTGAGATCAATGGTGTTATATTCTTATAGAAATCTAGTAAATAATCAGGAGCTGATTATGCAGAGCGGTTGTTGGTCAGGCAGAAATTAAAAATTAGAATTGGAGCTCTGAAATAGCAATATATATATGGATGTATATATAATGTATTTTGCAATACACTTTATGCTTAATTAAAAGCATTTTGAAGACCGTAAGCTATTGTTTTAAAGTAGTGACACGTTCACTCACTTTGATCTCAGCAAACAGGGGAGATAAGCCGACATGACATGTTTCGCTTTTGTTGAAGCTTATCAAGGCCAACTACCCCGCCTGTCTACTGAGATCAATGATGTTATATTCTTATAGAAATCTAGTAAATAATCAGGAGCTGATTATGCAGAGCGGTTGTTGGTCAGGCAGAAATTAAAAATTAGAATTGGAGCTCTGAAATAGCAATACATATATGGATGTATATATAATGTATTTTGCAATACACTTTATGCTTAATTAAAAGCATTTTGAAGACCGTAAGCTATTGTTTTAAAGTAGTGACAAATTCACTCACTTTGATCTCAGCAAACAGGGGAGATAAGCCGACATGACATGTTTCGCTTTTGTTGAAGCTTATCAAGGCCAACTACCCCGCCTGTCTACTGAGATCAATGATGTTATATTCTTATAGAAATCTAGTAAATAATCAGGAGCTGATTATGCAGAGCGGTTGTTGGTCAGGCAGAAATTAAAAATTAGAATTGGAGCTCTGAAATAGCAATATATATATGGATGTATTTTGCAATACACTTATGCTTAAGTAAAAGCATTTTGAAGACCGTAAGCTATTGTTTTAAAGTAGTGACACATTCACTCACTTTGATCTCAGCAAACAGGGGAGATAAGCCGACATGACATGTTTCGCTTTTGTTGAAGTTTATCAAGGCCAACTACCCCGCCTGTCTACTGAGATCAATGGTGTTATATTCTTATAGAAATCTAGTAAATAATCAGGAGCTGATTATGCAGAGCGGTTGTTGGTCAGGCAGAAATTAAAAATTAGAATTGGAGCTCTGAAATAGCAATATATATATGGATGTATTTTGCAATACACTTATGCTTAATTAAAAGCATTTTGAAGACCGTAAGCTATTGTTTTAAAGTAGTGACACATTCACTCACTTTGATCTCAGCAAACAGGGGAGATAAGCCGACATTACATGTTTCGCTTTTGTTGAAGCTTATCAAGGCCAACTACCCCGCCTGTCTACTGAGATCAATGGTGTTATATTCTTATAGAAATCTAGTAAATAATCAGGAGCTGATTATGCAGAGCGGTTGTTGGTCAGGCAGAAATTAAAAATTAGAATTGGAGCTCTGAAATAGCAATATATATATGGATGTATATATAATGTATTTTGCAATACACTTTATGCTTAATTAAAAGCATTTTGAAGACCGTAAGCTATTGTTTTAAAGTAGTGACACATTCACTCACTTTGATCTCAGCAAACAGGGGAGATAAGCCGACATGACATGTTTCGCTTTTGTTGAAGCTTATCAAGGCCAACTACCCCGCCTGTCTACTGAGATCAATGATGTTATATTCTTATAGAAATCTAGTAAATAATCAGGAGCTGATTATGCAGAGCGGTTGTTGGTCAGGCAGAAATTAAAAATTAGAATTGGAGCTCTGAAATAGCAATACATATATGGATGTATATATAATGTATTTTGCAATACACGTTATGCTTAATTAAAAGCATTTTGAAGACCGTAAGCTATTGTTTTAAAGTAGTGACAAATTCACTCACTTTGATCTCAGCAAACAGGGGAGATAAGCCGACATGACATGTTTCGCTTTTGTTGAAGCTTATCAAGGCCAACTAACCCGCCTGTCTACTGAGATCAATGATGTTATATTCTTATAGAAATCTAGTAAATAATCAGGAGCTGATTATGCAGAGCGGTTGTTGGTCAGGCAGAAATTAAAAATTAGAATTGGAGCTCTGAAATAGCAATATATATATGGATGTATTTTGCAATACACTTATGCTTAATTAAAAGCATTTTGAAGACCGTAAGCTATTGTTTTAAAGTAGTGACACATTAACTCACTTTGATCTCAGCAAACAGGGGAGATAAGCCGACATGACATGTTTCGCTTTTGTTGAAGCTTATCAAGGCCAACTACCCCGCCTGTCTACTGAGATCAATGGTGTTATATTCTTATAGAAATCTAGTAAATAATCAGGAGCTGATTATGCAGAGCGGTTGTTGGTCAGGCAGAAATTAAAAATTAGAATTGGAGCTCTGAAATAGCAATATATATATGGATGTATATATAATGTATTTTGCAATACACTTTATGCTTAATTAAAAGCATTTTGAAGACCGTAAGCTATTGTTTTAAAGTAGTGACAAAATCACTCACTTTGATCTCAGCAAACAGGGGAGATAAGCCGACATGACATGTTTCGCTTTTGTTGAAGCTTATCAAGGCCAACTACCCCGCCTGTCTACTGAGATCAATGGTGTTATATTCTTATAGAAATCTAGTAAATAATCAGGAGCTGATTATGCAGAGCGGTTGTTGGTCAGGCAGAAATTAAAAATTAGAATTGGAGCTCTGAAATAGCAATACATATATGGATGTATATATAATGTATTTTGCAATACACTTTATGCTTAATTAAAAGCATTTTGAAGACCGTAAGCTATTGTTTTAAAGTAGTGACAAATTCACTCACTTTGATCTCAGCAAACAGGGGAGATAAGCCGACATGACATGTTTCGCTTTTGTTGAAGCTTATCAAGGCCAACTACCCCGCCTGTCTACTGAGATCAATGATGTTATATTCTTATAGAAATCTAGTAAATAATCAGGAGCTGATTATGCAGAGCGGTTGTTGGTCAGGCAGAAATTAAAAATTAGAATTGGAGCTCTGAAATAGCAATATATATATGGATGTATTTTGCAATACACTTATGCTTAATTAAAAGCATTTTGAAGACCGTAAGCTATTGTTTTAAAGTAGTGACACATTCACTCACTTTGATCTCAGCAAACAGGGGAGATAAGCCGACATGACATGTTTCGCTTTTGTTGAAGCTTATCAAGGCCAACTAACCCGCCTGTCTACTGAGATCAATGGTGTTATATTCTTATAGAAATCTAGGAAATAATCAGGAGCTGATTATGCAGAGCGGTTGTTGGTCAGGCAGAAATTAAAAATTAGAATTGGAGCTCTGAAATAGCAATATATATATGGATGTATATATAATGTATTTTGCAATACACTTTATGCTTAATTAAAAGCATTTTGAAGACCGTAAGCTATTGTTTTAAAGTAGTGACACGTTCACTCACTTTGATCTCAGCAAACAGGGGAGATAAGCCGACATGACATGTTTCGCTTTTGTTGAAGCTTATCAAGGCCAACTACCCCGCCTGTCTACTGAGATCAATGATGTTATATTCTTATAGAAATCTAGTAAATAATCAGGAGCTGATTATGCAGAGCGGTTGTTGGTCAGGCAGAAATTAAAAATTAGAATTGGAGCTCTGAAATAGCAATACATATATGGATGTATATATAATGTATTTTGCAATACACTTTATGCTTAATTAAAAGCATTTTGAAGACCGTAAGCTATTGTTTTAAAGTAGTGACAAATTCACTCACTTTGATCTCAGCAAACAGGGGAGATAAGCCGACATGACATGTTTCGCTTTTGTTGAAGCTTATCAAGGCCAACTACCCCGCCTGTCTACTGAGATCAATGATGTTATATTCTTATAGAAATCTAGTAAATAATCAAGAGCTGATTATGCAGAGCGGTTGTTGGTCAGGCAGAAATTAAAAATTAGAATTGGAGCTCTGAAATAGCAATATATATATGGATGTATTTTGCAATACACTTATGCTTAATTAAAAGCATTTTGAAGACCGTAAGCTATTGTTTTAAAGTAGTGACACATTCACTCACTTTGATCTCAGCAAACAGGGGAGATAAGCCGACATGACATGTTTCGCTTTTGTTGAAGCTTATCAAGGCCAACTACCCCGCCTGTCTACTGAGATCAATGGTGTTATATTCTTATAGAAATCTAGTAAATAATCAGGAGCTGATTATGCAGAGCGGTTGTTGGTCAGGCAGAAATTAAAAATTAGAATTGGAGCTCTGAAATAGCAATATATATATGGATGTATATATAATGTATTTTGCAATACACTTTATGCTTAATTAAAAGCATTTTGAAGACCGTAAGCTATTGTTTTAAAGTAGTGACACATTCACTCACTTTGATCTCAGCAAACAGGGGAGATAAGCCGACATAACATGTTTCGCTTTTGTTGAAGCTTATCAAGGCCAACTACCCGCCTGTCCACTGAGATCAATGATGTTATATTCTTATAGAAATCTAGGAAATAATCAGGAGCTGATTATGCAGAGCGGTTGTTGGTCAGGCAGAAATTAAAAATTAGAATTGGAGCTCTGAAATAGCAATACATATATGGATGTATATATAATGTATTTTGCAATACACGTTATGCTTAACTAAAAGCATTTTGAAGACCGTAAGCTATTGTTTTAAAGTAGTGACACATTCACTCACTTTGATCTCAGCAAACAGGGGAGATAAGCCGACATAACATGTTTCGCTTTTGTTGAAGCTTATCAAGGCCAACTACCCCGCCTGTCTACTGAGATCAATGATGTTATATTCTTATAGAAATCTAGTAAATAATCAGGAGCTGATTATGCAGAGCGGTTGTTGGTCAGGCAGAAATTAAAAATTAGAATTGGAGCTCTGAAATAGCAATATATATATGGATGTATTTTGCAATACACTTATGCTTAATTAAAAGCATTTTGAAGACCGTAAGCTATTGTTTTAAAGTAGTGACACATTCACTCACTTTGATCTCAGCAAACAGGGGAGATAAACCGACATGACATGTTTCGCTTTTGTTGAAGCTTATCAAGGCCAACTACCCTGCCTGTCTACTGAGATCAATGGTGTTATATTCTTATAGAAATCTAGTAAATAATCAGGAGCTGATTATGCAGAGCGGTTGTTGGTCAGGCAGAAATTAAAAATTAGAATTGGAGCTCTGAAATAGCAATATATATATGGATGTATATATAATGTATTTTACAATACACTTTATGCTTAATTAAAAGCATTTTGAAGACCGTAAGCTATTGTTTTAAAGTAGTGACACATTCACTCACTTTGATCTCAGCAAACAGGGGAGATAAGCCGACATGACATGTTTCGCTTTTGTTGAAGCTTATCAAGGCCAACTACCCCGCCTATCTACTGAGATCAATGATGTTATATTCTTATAGAAATCTAGTAAATAATCAGGAGCTGATTATGCAGAGCGGTTGTTGGTCAGGCAGAAATTAAAAATTAGAATTGGAGCTCTGAAATAGCAATATATATATGGATGTATTTTGCAATACACTTATGCTTAATTAAAAGCATTTTGAAGACCGTAAGCTATTGTTTTAAAGTAGTGACACATTCACTCACTTTGATCTCAGCAAACAAGGGAGATAAGCCGACATGACATGTTTCGCTTTTGTTGAAGCTTATCAAGGCCAACTACCCCGCCTGTCTACTGAGATCAATGATGTTATATTCTTATAGAAATCTAGGAAATAATCAGGAGCTGATTATGCAGAGCGGTTGTTGGTCAGGCAGAAATTAAAAATTAGAATTGGAGCTCTGAAATAGCAATACATATATGGATGTATATATAATGTATTTTGCAATACACTTTATGCTTAATTAAAAGCATTTTGAAGACCGTAAGCTATTGTTTTAAAGTAGTGACAAATTCGCTCACTTTGATCTCAGCAAACAGGGGAGATAAGCCGACAAGACATGTTTCGCTTTTGTTGAAGCTTATCAAGGCCAACTACCCCGCCTGTCTACTGAGATCAATGATGTTATATTCTTATAGAAATCTAGTAAATAATCAGGAGCTGATTATGCAGAGCGGTTGTTGGTCAGGCAGAAATTAAAAATTAGAATTGGAGCTCTGAAATAGCAATATATATATGGATGTAATTTGCAATACACTTATGCTTAATTAAAAGCATTTTGAAGACCGTAAGCTATTGTTTTAAAGTAGTGACATATTCACTTACTTTGATCTCAGCAAACAGGGGAGATAAGCCGACATGACATGTTTCGCTTTTGTTGAAGCTTATCAAGGCCAACTACCCCGCCTGTCTACTGAGATCAATGGTGTTATATTCTTATAGAAATCTAGTAAATAATCAGGAGCTGATTATGCAGAGCGGTTGTTGGTCAGGCAGAAATTAAAAATTAGAATTGGAGCTCTGAAATAGCAATACATATATGGATGTATATATAATGTATTTTGCAATACACTTTATGCTTAATTAAAAGCATTTTGAAGACCGTAAGCTATTGTTTTAAAGTAGTGACAAATTCACTCACTTTGATCTCAGCAAACAGGGGAGATAAGCCGACATGACATGTTTCGCTTTTGTTGAAGCTTATCAAGGCCAACTACCCCGCCTGTCTACTGAGATCAATGATGTTATATTCTTATAGAAATCTAGTAAATAATCAGGAGCTGATTACGCAGAGCGGTTGTTGGTCAGGCAGAAATTAAAAATTAGAATTGGAGCTCTGAAATAGCAATATATATATGGATGTATTTTGCAATACACTTATGCTTAATTAAAAGCATTTTGAAGACCGTAAGCTATTGTTTTAAAGTAGTGACACATTCACTCACTTTGATCTCAGCAAACAGGGGAGATAAGCCGACATCACATGTTTCGCTTTTGTTGAAGCTTATCAAGGCCAACTACCCCGCCTGTCTACTGAGATCAATGGTGTTATATTCTTATAGAAATCTAGTAAATAATCAGGAGCTGATTATGCAGAGCGGTTGTTGGTCAGGCAGAAATTAAAAATTAGAATTGGAGCTCTGAAATAGCAATATATATATGGATGTATTTTGCAATACACTTATGCTTAATTAAAAGCATTTTGAAGACCGTAAGCTATTGTTTTAAAGTAGTGACATATTCACTTACTTTGATCTCAGCAAACAGGGGAGATAAGCCGACATGACATGTTTCGCTTTTGTTGAAGCTTATAAAGGCCAACTACCCCGCCTGTCTACTGAGATCAATGGTGTTATATTCTTATAGAAATCTAGTAAATAATCAGGAGCTGATTATGCAGAGCGGTTGTTGGTCAGGCAGAAATTAAAAATTAGAATTGGAGCTCTGAAATAGCAATACATATATGGATGTATATATAATGTATTTTGCAATACACTTTATGCTTAATTAAAAGCATTTTGAAGACCGTAAGCTATTGTTTTAAAGTAGTGACAAATTCACTCACTTTGATCTCAGCAAACAGGGGAGATAAGCCGACATGACATGTTTCGCTTTTGTTGAAGCTTATCAAGGCCAACTACCCCGCCTGTCTACTGAGATCAATGATGTTATATTCTTATAGAAATCTAGTAAATAATCAGGAGCTGATTATGCAGAGCGGTTGTTGGTCAGGCAGAAATTAAAAATTAGAATTGGAGCTCTGAAATAACAATATATATATGGATGTATTTTGCAATACACTTATGCTTAATTAAAAGCATTTTGAAGACCGTAAGCTATTGTTTTAAAGTAGTGACACATTCACTCACTTTGATCTCAGCAAACAGGGGAGATAAGCCGACATCACATGTTTCGCTTTTGTTGAAGCTTATCAAGGCCAACTACCCCGCCTGTCTACTGAGATCAATGGTGTTATATTCTTAGAGAAATCTAGTAAATAATCAGGAGCTGATTATGCAGAGCGGTTGTTGGTCAGGCAGAAATTAAAAATTAGAATTGGAGCTCTGAAATAGCAATATATATATGGATGTATTTTGCAATACACTTATGCTTAATTAAAAGCATTTTGAAGACCGTAAGCTATTGTTTTAAAGTAGTGACACATTCACTCACTTTGATCTCAGCAAACAGGGGAGATAAACCGACATGACATGTTTCGCTTTTGTTGAAGCTTATCAAGGCCAACTACCCTGCCTGTCTACTGAGATCAATGGTGTTATATTCTTATAGAAATCTAGTAAATAATCAGGAGCTGATTATGCAGAGCGGTTGTTGGTCAGGCAGAAATTAAAAATTAGAATTGGAGCTCTGAAATAGCAATATATATATGGATGTATATATAATGTATTTTGCAATACACTTTATGCTTAATTAAAAGCATTTTGAAGACCGTAAGCTATTGTTTTAAAGTAGTGACACATTCACTCACTTTGATCTCAGCAAACAGGGGAGATAAGCCGACATGACATGTTTCGCTTTTGTTGAAGCTTATCAAGGCCAACTACCCCGCCTATCTACTGAGATCAATGATGTTATATTCTTATAGAAATCTAGTAAATAATCAGGAGCTGATTATGCAGAGCGGTTGTTGGTCAGGCAGAAATTAAAAATTAGAATTGGAGCTCTGAAATAGCAATATATATATGGATGTATTTTGCAATACACTTATGCTTAATTAAAAGCATTTTGAAGACCGTAAGCTATTGTTTTAAAGTAGTGACACATTCACTCACTTTGATCTCAGCAAACAAGGGAGATAAGCCGACATGACATGTTTCGCTTTTGTTGAAGCTTATCAAGGCCAACTACCCCGCCTGTCTACTGAGATCAATGATGTTATATTCTTATAGAAATCTAGGAAATAATCAGGAGCTGATTATGCAGAGCGGTTGTTGGTCAGGCAGAAATTAAAAATTAGAATTGGAGCTCTGAAATAGCAATACATATATGGATGTATATATAATGTATTTTGCAATACACTTTATGCTTAATTAAAAGCATTTTGAAGACCGTAAGCTATTGTTTTAAAGTAGTGACAAATTCGCTCACTTTGATCTCAGCAAACAGGGGAGATAAGCCGACAAGACATGTTTCGCTTTTGTTGAAGCTTATCAAGGCCAACTACCCCGCCTGTCTACTGAGATCAATGATGTTATATTCTTATAGAAATCTAGTAAATAATCAGGAGCTGATTATGCAGAGCGGTTGTTGGTCAGGCAGAAATTAAAAATTAGAATTGGAGCTCTGAAATAGCAATATATATATGGATGTAATTTGCAATACACTTATGCTTAATTAAAAGCATTTTGAAGACCGTAAGCTATTGTTTTAAAGTAGTGACATATTCACTTACTTTGATCTCAGCAAACAGGGGAGATAAGCCGACATGACATGTTTCGCTTTTGTTGAAGCTTATCAAGGCCAACTACCCCGCCTGTCTACTGAGATCAATGGTGTTATATTCTTATAGAAATCTAGTAAATAATCAGGAGCTGATTATGCAGAGCGGTTGTTGGTCAGGCAGAAATTAAAAATTAGAATTGGAGCTCTGAAATAGCAATACATATATGGATGTATATATAATGTATTTTGCAATACACTTTATGCTTAATTAAAAGCATTTTGAAGACCGTAAGCTATTGTTTTAAAGTAGTGACAAATTCACTCACTTTGATCTCAGCAAACAGGGGAGATAAGCCGACATGACATGTTTCGCTTTTGTTGAAGCTTATCAAGGCCAACTACCCCGCCTGTCTACTGAGATCAATGATGTTATATTCTTATAGAAATCTAGTAAATAATCAGGAGCTGATTACGCAGAGCGGTTGTTGGTCAGGCAGAAATTAAAAATTAGAATTGGAGCTCTGAAATAGCAATATATATATGGATGTATTTTGCAATACACTTATGCTTAATTAAAAGCATTTTGAAGACCGTAAGCTATTGTTTTAAAGTAGTGACACATTCACTCACTTTGATCTCAGCAAACAGGGGAGATAAGCCGACATCACATGTTTCGCTTTTGTTGAAGCTTATCAAGGCCAACTACCCCGCCTGTCTACTGAGATCAATGGTGTTATATTCTTATAGAAATCTAGTAAATAATCAGGAGCTGATTATGCAGAGCGGTTGTTGGTCAGGCAGAAATTAAAAATTAGAATTGGAGCTCTGAAATAGCAATATATATATGGATGTATATATAATGTATTTTGCAATACACTTTATGCTTAATTAAAAGCATTTTGAAGACCGTAAGCTATTGTTTTAAAGTAGTGACAAATTCGCTCACTTTGATCTCAGCAAACAGGGGAGATAAGCCGACAATACATGTTTCGGTTTTGTTGAAGCTTATCAAGGCCAACTACCCCGCCTGTCTACTGAGATCAATGATGTTCTATTCTTATAGAAATCTAGTAAATAATCAGGAGCTAATTATGCAGAGCGGTTGTTGGTCAGGCAGAAATTAAAAATTAGAATTGGAGCTCTGAAATAGCAATATATATATGGATGTATTTTGCAATACACTTATGCTTAATTAAAAGCATTTTGAAGACCGTAAGCTATTGTTTTAAAGTAGTGACATATTCACTTACTTTGATCTCAGCAAACAGGGGAGATAAGCCGACATGACATGTTTCGCTTTTGTTGAAGCTTATAAAGGCCAACTACCCCGCCTGTCTACTGAGATCAATGGTGTTATATTCTTATAGAAATCTAGTAAATAATCAGGAGCTGATTATGCAGAGCGGTTGTTGGTCAGGCAGAAATTAAAAATTAGAATTGGAGCTCTGAAATAGCAATACATATATGGATGTATATATAATGTATTTTGCAATACACTTTATGCTTAATTAAAAGCATTTTGAAGACCTTAAGCTATTGTTTTAAAGTAGTGACAAATTCACTCACTTTGATCTCAGCAAACAGGGGAGATAAGCCGACATGACATGTTTCGCTTTTGTTGAAGCTTATCAAGGCCAACTACCCCGCCTGTCTACTGAGATCAATGATGTTATATTCTTATAGAAATCTAGTAAATAATCAGGAGCTGATTATGCAGAGCGGTTGTTGGTCAGGCAGAAATTAAAAATTAGAATTGGAGCTCTGAAATAACAATATATATATGGATGTATTTTGCAATACACTTATGCTTAATTAAAAGCATTTTGAAGACCGTAAGCTATTGTTTTAAAGTAGTGACACATTCACTCACTTTGATCTCAGCAAACAGGGGAGATAAGCCGACATCACATGTTTCGCTTTTGTTGAAGCTTATCAAGGCCAACTACCCCGCCTGTCTACTGAGATCAATGGTGTTATATTCTTATAGAAATCTAGTAAATAATCAGGAGCTGATTATGCAGAGCGGTTGTTGGTCAGGCAGAAATTAAAAATTAGAATTGGAGCTCTGAAATAGCAATATATATATGGATGTATATATAATGTATTTTGCAATACACTTTATGCTTAATTAAAAGCATTTTGAAGACCGTAAGCTATTGTTTTAAAGTAGTGAAACATTCACTCATTTTGATCTCAGCAAACAGGGGAGATAAGCCGACATGACATGTTTCGCTTTTGTTCAAGCTTATCAAGGCCAACTACCCCGCCTGTCTACTGAGATCAATGATGTTATATTCTTATAGAAATCTAGTAAATAATCAGGAGCTGATTATGCAGAGCGGTTGTTGGTCAGGCAGAAATTAAAAATTAGAATTGGAGCTCTGAAATAGCAATACATATATGGATGTATATATAATGTATTTTGCAATACACTTTATGCTTAATTAAAAGCATTTTGAAGACCGTAAGCTATTGTTTTAAAGTAGTGACAAATTCACTCACTTTGATCTCAGCAAACAGGGGAGATAAGCCGACATGACATGTTTCGCTTTTGTTGAAGCTTATCAAGGCCAACTACCCCGCCTGTCTACTGAGATCAATGATGTTATATTCTTATAGAAATCTAGTAAATAATCAGGAGCTGATTATGCAGAGCGGTTGTTGGTCAGGCAGAAATTAAAAATTAGAATTGGAGCTCTGAAATAGCAATATATATATGGATGTATTTTGCAATACACTTATGCTTAATTAAAAGCATTTTGAAGACCGTAAGCTATTGTTTTAAAGTAGTGACATATTCACTTACTTTGATCTCAGCAAACAGGGGAGATAAGCCGACATGACATGTTTCGCTTTTGTTGAAGCTTATAAAGGCCAACTACCCCGCCTGTCTACTGAGATCAATGGTGTTATATTCTTATAGAAATCTAGTAAATAATCAGGAGCTGATTATGCAGAGCGGTTGTTGGTCAGGCAGAAATTAAAAATTAGAATTGGAGCTCTGAAATAGCAATACATATATGGATGTATATATAATGTATTTTGCAATACACTTTATGCTTAATTAAAAGCATTTTGAAGACCGTAAGCTATTGTTTTAAAGTAGTGACAAATTCACTCACTTTGATCTCAGCAAACAGGGGAGATAAGCCGACATGACATGTTTCGCTTTTGTTGAAGCTTATCAAGGCCAACTACCCCGCCTGTCTACTGAGATCAATGATGTTATATTCTTATAGAAATCTAGTAAATAATCAGGAGCTGATTATGCAGAGCGGTTGTTGGTCAGGCAGAAATTAAAAATTAGAATTGGAGCTCTGAAATAACAATATATATATGGATGTATTTTGCAATACACTTATGCTTAATTAAAAGCATTTTGAAGACCGTAAGCTATTGTTTTAAAGTAGTGACACATTCACTCACTTTGATCTCAGCAAACAGGGGAGATAAGCCGACATCACATGTTTCGCTTTTGTTGAAGCTTATCAAGGCCAACTACCCCGCCTGTCTACTGAGATCAATGGTGTTATATTCTTATAGAAATCTAGTAAATAATCAGGAGCTGATTATGCAGAGTTGGTCAGGCAGAAATTAAAAATTAGAATTGGAGCTCTGAAATAGCAATATATATATGGATGTATATATAATGTATTTTGCAATACACTTTATGCTTAATTAAAAGCATTTTGAAGACCGTAAGCTATTGTTTTAAAGTAGTGAAACATTCACTCATTTTGATCTCAGCAAACAGGGGAGATAAGCCGACATGACATGTTTCGCTTTTGTTCAAGCTTATCAAGGCCAACTACCCCGCCTGTCTACTGAGATCAATGATGTTATATTCTTATAGAAATCTAGTAAATAATCAGGAGCTGATTATGCAGAGCGGTTGTTGGTCAGGCAGAAATTAAAAATTAGAATTGGAGCTCTGAAATAGCAATACATATATGGATGTATATATAATGTATTTTGCAATACACTTTATGCTTAATTAAAAGCATTTTGAAGACCGTAAGCTATTGTTTTAAAGTAGTGACAAATTCACTCACTTTGATCTCAGCAAACAGGGGAGATAAGCCGACATGACATGTTTCGCTTTTGTTGAAGCTTATCAAGGCCAACTACCCCGCCTGTCTACTGAGATCAATGATGTTATATTCTTATAGAAATCTAGTAAATAATCAGGAGCTGATTATGCAGAGCGGTTGTTGGTCAGGCAGAAATTAAAAATTAGAATTGGAGCTCTGAAATAGCAATATATATATGGATGTATTTTGCAATACACTTATGCTTAATTAAAAGCATTTTGAAGACCGTAAGCTATTGTTTTAAAGTAGTGACACATTCACTCACTTTGATCTCAGCAAACAGGGGAGATAAGCCGACATAACATGTTTCGCTTTTGTTGAAGCTTATCAAGGCCAACTACCCCGCCTGTCTACTGAGATCAATGGTGTTATATTCTTATAGAAATCTAGAAAATAACCAGGAGCTGATTATGCAGAGCGGTTGTTGGTCAGGCAGAAATTAAAAATTAGAATTGGAGCTCTGAAATAGCAATATATATATGGATGTATATATAATGTATTTTGCAATACACTTTATGCTTAATTAAAAGCATTTTGAAGACCGTAAGCTATTGTTTTAAAGTAGTGACACATTCACTCACTTTGATCTCAGCAAACAGGGGAGATAAGCCGACATGACATGTTTCGCTTTTGTTGAAGCTTATCAAGGACAACTACCCCGCCTGTCTACTGAGATCAATGATGTTATATTCTTATAGAAATCTAGTAAATAATCAGGAGCTGATTATGCAGAGCGGTTGTTGGTCAGGCAGAAATTAAAAATTAGAATTGGAGCTCTGAAATAGCAATACATATATGGATGTATATATAATGTATTTTGCAATACACTTTATGCTTAATTAAAAGCATTTTGAAGACCGTAAGCTATTGTTTTAAAGTAGTGACAAATTCACTCACTTTGATCTCAGCAAACAGGGGAGATAAGCCGACATGACATGTTTCGCTTTTGTTGAAGCTTATCAAGGCCAACTACCCCGCCTGTCTACTGAGATCAATGATGTTATATTCTTATAGAAATCTAGTAAATAATCAGGAGCTGATTATGCAGAGCGGTTGTTGGTCAGGCAGAAATTAAAAATTAGAATTGGAGCTCTGAAATAGCAATATATATATGGATGTATATATAATGTATTTTGCAATACACTTTATGCTTAATTAAAAGCATTTTGAAGACCGTAAGCTATTGTTTTAAAGTAGTGACACATTCACTCACTTTGATCTCAGCAAACAGGGGAGATAAGCCGACATGACATGTTTCGCTTTTGTTGAAGCTTATCAAGGCCAACTACCCCGCCTGTCTACTGAGATCAATGATGTTATATTCTTATAGAAATCTAGTAAATAATCAGGAGCTGATTATGCAGAGCGGTTGTTGGTCAGGCAGAAATTAAAAATTAGAATTGGAGCTCTGAAATAGCAATATATATATGGATGTATATATAATGTATTTTGCAATACACTTTATGCTTAATTAAAAGCATTTTGAAGACCGTAAGCTATTGTTTTAAAGTAGTGACACATTCACTCACTTTGATCTCAGCAAACAGGGGAGATAAGCCGACATGACATGTTTCGCTTTTGTTGAAGCTTATCAAGGCCAACTACCCCGCCTGTCTACTGAGATCAATGATGTTATATTCTTATAGAAATCTAGTAAATAATCAGGAGCTGATTATGCAGAGCGGTTGTTGGTCAGGCAGAAATTAAAAATTAGAATTGGAGCTCTGAAATAGCAATATATATATGGATGTATTTTGCAATACACTTATGCTTAATTAAAAGCATTTTGAAGACCGAAAGCTATTGTTTTAAAGTAGTGACACATTCACTCACTTTGATCTCAGCAAACAGGGGAGATAAGCCGACATGACATGTTTCGCTTTTGTTGAAGCTTATCAAGGCCAACTACCCCGCCTGTCTACTGAGATCAATGGTGTTATATTCTTATAGAAATCTAGTAAATAATCAGGAGCTGATTATGCAGAGCGGTTGTTGGTCAGGCAGAAATTAAAAATTAGAATTGGAGCTCTGAAATAGCAATATATATATGGATGTATATATAATGTATTTTGCAATACACTTTATGCTTAATTAAAAGCATTTTGAAGACCGTAAGCTATTGTTTTAAAGTAGTGACACATTCACTCACTTTGATCTCAGCAAACAGGGGAGATAAGCCGACATGACATGTTTCGCTTTTGTTGAAGCTTATCAAGGCTAACTACCCCGCCTGTCTACTGAGATCAATGATGTTATATTCTTATAGAAATCTAGTAAATAATCAGGAGCTGATTATGCAGAGCGGTTGTTGGTCAGGCAGAAATTAAAAATTAGAATTGGAGCTCTGAAATAGCAATACATATATGGATGTATATATAATGTATTTTGCAATACACGTTATGCTTAATTAAAAGCATTTTGAAGACCGTAAGCTATTGTTTTAAAGTAGTGACAAATTCACTCACTTTGATCTCAGCAAACAGGGGAGATAAGCCGACATGACATGTTTCGCTTTTGTTGAAGCTTATCAAGGCCAACTACCCCGCCTGTCTACTGAGATCAATGATGTTATATTCTTATAGAAATCTAGTAAATAATCAGGAGCTGATTATGCAGAGCGGTTGTTGGTCAGGCAGAAATTAAAAATTAGAATTGGAGCTCTGAAATAGCAATATATATATGGATGTATTTTGCAATACACTTATGCTTAATTAAAAGCATTTTGAAGACCGTAAGCTATTGTTTTAAAGTAGTGACACATTCACTCACTTTGATCTCAGCAAACAGGGGAGATAAGCCGACATGACATGTTTCGCTTTTGTTGAAGCTTATCAAGGCCAACTACCCCGCCTGTCTACTGAGATCAATGGTGTTATATTCTTATAGAAATCTAGTAAATAATCAGGAGCTGATTATGCAGAGCGGTTGTTGGTCAGGCAGAAATTAAAAATTAGAATTGGAGCTCTGAAATAGCAATATATATATGGATGTATATATAATGTATTTTGCAATACACTTTATGCTTAATTAAAAGCATTTTGAAGACCGTAAGCTATTGTTTTAAAGTAGTGACACATTCACTCACTTTGATCTCAGCAAACAGGGGAGATAAGCCGACATGACATGTTTCGCTTTTGTTGAAGCTTATCAAGGCCAACTACCCCGCCTGTCTACTGAGATCAATGGTGTTATATTCTTATAGAAATCTAGTAAATAATCAGGAGCTGATTATGCAGAGCGTTTGTTGGTCAGGCAGAAATTAAAAATTAGAATTGGAGCTCTGAAATAGCAATACATATATGGATGTATATATAATGTATTTTGCAATACACTTTATGCTTAATTAAAAGCATTTTGAAGACCGTAAGCTATTGTTTTAAAGTAGTGACAAATTTACTCACTTTGATCTCAGCAAACAGGGGAGATAAGCCGACATGACATGTTTCGCTTTCGTTGAAGCTTATCAAGGCCAACTACCCCGCCTGTCTACTGAGATCAATGATGTTATATTCTTATAGAAATCTAGTAAATAATCAGGAGCTGATTATGCAGAGCGGTTGTTGGTCAGGCAGAAATTAAAAATTAGAATTGGAGCTCTGAAATAGCAATATATATATGGATGTATTTTGCAATACACTTATGCTTAATTAAAAGCATTTTGAAGACCGTAAGCTATTGTTTTAAAGTAGTGACACATTCACTCACCTTGATCTCAGCAAACAGGGGAGATAAGCCGACATGACATGTTTCGCTTTTGTTGAAGCTTATCAAGGCCAACTACCCCGCCTGTCTACTGAGATCAATGGTGTTATATTCTTATAGAAATCTAGTAAATAATCAGGAGCTGATTATGCAGAGCGGTTGTTGGTCAGGCAGAAATTAAAAATTAGAATTGGAGCTCTGAAATAGCAATATATATATGGATGTATATATAATGTATTTTGCAATACACTTTATGCTTAATTAAAAGCATTTTGAAGACCATAAGCTATTGTTTTAAAGTAGTGACACATTCACTCACTTTGATCTCAGCAAACAGGGGAGATAAGCCGACATAACATGTTTCGCTTTTGTTGAAGCTTATCAAGGCCAACTACCCCGCCTGTCCACTGAGATCAATGATGTTATATTCTTATAGAAATCTAGTAAATAATCAGGAGCTGATTATGCTGAGCGGTTGTTGGTCAGGCAGAAATTAAAAATTAGAATTGGAGCTCTGAAATAGCAATACATATATGGATGTATATATAATTGTTTCTACTTTTGGCACAAGGCCAGCAATTTCCCAGTGTATTACTGGTACTTTATTTTATCGACCCCCGTAAGGATGAAAGGCAAAGTTAACCTCGGCGGGATTTGAACTCAGAATGGCAAGGGCCGTATATCTATGCGTCAAGCATGGCGTCCGACCCTCTACCGATACTGCCAATTCACCGTATTTTGCAATACACGTTATGCTTAATTAAAAGCATTTTGAAGACCGTAAGCTATTGTTTTAAAGTAGTGACAAATTCACTCACTTTGATCTCAGCAAACAGGGGAGATAAGCCGACATGACATGTTTCGCTTTTGTTGAAGCTTATCAAGGCCACCTACCCCGCCTGTCTACTGAGATCAATGATGTTATATTCTTATAGAAATCTAGTAAATAATCAGGAGCTGATTATGCAGAGCGGTTGTTGGTCAGGCAGAAATTAAAAATTAGAATTGGAGCTCTGAAATAGCAATACATATATGGATGTATATATAATGTATTTTGCAATACACTTTATGCTTAATTAAAAGCATTTTGAAGACCGTAAGCTATTGTTTTAAAGTAGTGACAAATTCACTCACTTTGATCTCAGCAAACAGGGGAGATAAGCCGACATGACATGTTTCGCTTTTGTTGAAGCTTATCAAGGCCAACTACCCCGCCTATCTACTGAGATCAATGATGTTATATTCTTATAGAAATCTAGTAAATAATCAGGAGCTGATTATGCAGAGCGGTTGTTGGTCAGGCAGAAATTAAAAATTAGAATTGGAGCTCTGAAATAGCAATATATATATGGATGTATTTTGCAATACACTTATGCTTAATTAAAAGCATTTTGAAGACCGTAAGCTATTGTTTTAAAGTAGTGACACATTCACTCACTTTGATCTCAGCAAACAAGGGAGATAAGCCGACATGACATGTTTCGCTTTTGTTGAAGCTTATCAAGGCCAACTACCCCGCCTGTCTACTGAGATCAATGATGTTATATTCTTATAGAAATCTAGGAAATAATCAGGAGCTGATTGTGCAGAGCGGTTGTTGGTCAGGCAGAAATTAAAAATTAGAATTGGAGCTCTGAAATAGCAATACATATATGGATGTATATATAATGTATTTTGCAATACACTTTATGCTTAATTAAAAGCATTTTGAAGACCGTAAGCTATTGTTTTAAAGTAGTGACAAATTCGCTCACTTTGATCTCAGCAAACAGGGGAGATAAGCCGACATTACATGTTTCGCTTTTGTTGAAGCTTATCAAGGCCAACTACCCCGCCTGTCTACTGAGATCAATGATGTTATATTCTTATAGAAATCTAGTAAATAATCAGGAGCTGATTATGCAGAGCGGTTGTTGGTCAGGCAGAAATTAAAAATTAGAATTGGAGCTCTGAAATAGCAATATATATATGGATGTATTTTGCAATACACTTATGCTTAATTAAAAGCATTTTGAAGACCGTAAGCTATTGTTTTAAAGTAGTGACACATTCACTCACTTTGATCTCAGCAAACAGGGGAGATAAGCCGACATGACATGTTTCGCTTTTGTTGAAGCTTATCAAGGCCAACTACCCCGCCTGTCTACTGAGATCAATGGTGTTATATTCTTATAGAAATCTAGTAAATAATCAGGAGCTGATTATGCAGAGCGGTTGTTGGTCAGGCAGAAATTAAAAATTAGAATTGGAGCTCTGAAATAGCAATATATATATGGATGTATATATAATGTATTTTGCAATACACTTTATGCTTAATTAAAAGCATTTTGAAGACCGTAAGCTATTGTTTTAAAGTAGTGACACATTCACTCACTTTGATCTCAGCAAACAGGGGAGATAAGCCGACATAACATGTTTCGCTTTTGTTGAAGCTTATCAAGGCCAACTACCCCGCCTGTCCACTGAGATCAATGATGTTATATTCTTATAGAAATCTAGTAAATAATCAGGAGCTGATTATGCTGAGCGGTTGTTGGTCAGGCAGAAATTAAAAATTAGAATTGGAGCTCTGAAATAGCAATACATATATGGATGTATATATAATTGTTTCTACTTTTGGCACAAGGCCAGCAATTTCCCAGTGTATTACTGGTACTTTATTTTATCGACCCCCGTAAGGATGAAAGGCAAAGTTAACCTCGGCGGGATTTGAACTCAGAATGGCAAGGGCCGTATATCTATGCGTCAAGCATGGCGTCCGACCCTCTACCGATACTGCCAATTCACCGTATTTTGCAATACACGTTATGCTTAATTAAAAGCATTTTGAAGACCGTAAGCTATTGTTTTAAAGTAGTGACAAATTCACTCACTTTGATCTCAGCAAACAGGGGAGATAAGCCGACATGACATGTTTCGCTTTTGTTGAAGCTTATCAAGGCCACCTACCCCGCCTGTCTACTGAGATCAATGATGTTATATTCTTATAGAAATCTAGTAAATAATCAGGAGCTGATTATGCAGAGCGGTTGTTGGTCAGGCAGAAATTAAAAATTAGAATTGGAGCTCTGAAATAGCAATACATATATGGATGTATATATAATGTATTTTGCAATACACTTTATGCTTAATTAAAAGCATTTTGAAGACCGTAAGCTATTGTTTTAAAGTAGTGACAAATTCACTCACTTTGATCTCAGCAAACAGGGGAGATAAGCCGACATGACATGTTTCGCTTTTGTTGAAGCTTATCAAGGCCAACTACCCCGCCTATCTACTGAGATCAATGATGTTATATTCTTATAGAAATCTAGTAAATAATCAGGAGCTGATTATGCAGAGCGGTTGTTGGTCAGGCAGAAATTAAAAATTAGAATTGGAGCTCTGAAATAGCAATATATATATGGATGTATTTTGCAATACACTTATGCTTAATTAAAAGCATTTTGAAGACCGTAAGCTATTGTTTTAAAGTAGTGACACATTCACTCACTTTGATCTCAGCAAACAAGGGAGATAAGCCGACATGACATGTTTCGCTTTTGTTGAAGCTTATCAAGGCCAACTACCCCGCCTGTCTACTGAGATCAATGATGTTATATTCTTATAGAAATCTAGGAAATAATCAGGAGCTGATTATGCAGAGCGGTTGTTGGTCAGGCAGAAATTAAAAATTAGAATTGGAGCTCTGAAATAGCAATACATATATGGATGTATATATAATGTATTTTGCAATACACTTTATGCTTAATTAAAAGCATTTTGAAGACCGTAAGCTATTGTTTTAAAGTAGTGACACATTCACTCACTTTGATCTCAGCAAACAGGGGAGATAAGCCGACATAACATGTTTCGCTTTTGTTGAAGCTTATCAAGGCCAACTACCCCGCCTGTCCACTGAGATCAATGATGTTATATTCTTATAGAAATCTAGTAAATAATCAGGAGCTGATTATGCTGAGCGGTTGTTGGTCAGGCAGAAATTAAAAATTAGAATTGGAGCTCTGAAATAGCAATACATATATGGATGTATATATAATTGTTTCTACTTTTGGCACAAGGCCAGCAATTTCCCAGTGTATTACTGGTACTTTATTTTATCGACCCCCGTAAGGATGAAAGGCAAAGTTAACCTCGGCGGGATTTGAACTCAGAATGGCAAGGGCCGTATATCTATGCGTCAAGCATGGCGTCCGACCCTCTACCGATACTGCCAATTCACCGTATTTTGCAATACACGTTATGCTTAATTAAAAGCATTTTGAAGACCGTAAGCTATTGTTTTAAAGTAGTGACAAATTCACTCACTTTGATCTCAGCAAACAGGGGAGATAAGCCGACATGACATGTTTCGCTTTTGTTGAAGCTTATCAAGGCCACCTACCCCGCCTGTCTACTGAGATCAATGATGTTATATTCTTATAGAAATCTAGTAAATAATCAGGAGCTGATTATGCAGAGCGGTTGTTGGTCAGGCAGAAATTAAAAATTAGAATTGGAGCTCTGAAATAGCAATACATATATGGATGTATATATAATGTATTTTGCAATACACTTTATGCTTAATTAAAAGCATTTTGAAGACCGTAAGCTATTGTTTTAAAGTAGTGACAAATTCACTCACTTTGATCTCAGCAAACAGGGGAGATAAGCCGACATGACATGTTTCGCTTTTGTTGAAGCTTATCAAGGCCAACTACCCCGCCTATCTACTGAGATCAATGATGTTATATTCTTATAGAAATCTAGTAAATAATCAGGAGCTGATTATGCAGAGCGGTTGTTGGTCAGGCAGAAATTAAAAATTAGAATTGGAGCTCTGAAATAGCAATATATATATGGATGTATTTTGCAATACACTTATGCTTAATTAAAAGCATTTTGAAGACCGTAAGCTATTGTTTTAAAGTAGTGACACATTCACTCACTTTGATCTCAGCAAACAAGGGAGATAAGCCGACATGACATGTTTCGCTTTTGTTGAAGCTTATCAAGGCCAACTACCCCGCCTGTCTACTGAGATCAATGATGTTATATTCTTATAGAAATCTAGGAAATAATCAGGAGCTGATTATGCAGAGCGGTTGTTGGTCAGGCAGAAATTAAAAATTAGAATTGGAGCTCTGAAATAGCAATACATATATGGATGTATATATAATGTATTTTGCAATACACTTTATGCTTAATTAAAAGCATTTTGAAGACCGTAAGCTATTGTTTTAAAGTAGTGACAAATTCGCTCACTTTGATCTCAGCAAACAGGGGAGATAAGCCGACATGACATGTTTCGCTTTTGTTGAAGCTTATCAAGGCCAACTACCCCGCCTGTCTACTGAGATCAATGATGTTATATTCTTATAGAAATCTAGTAAATAATCAGGAGCTGATTATGCAGAGCGGTTGTTGGTCAGGCAGAAATTAAAAATTAGAATTGGAGCTCTGAAATAGCAATATATATATGGATGTATTTTGCAATACACTTATGCTTAATTAAAAGCATTTTGAAGACCGTAAGCTATTGTTTTAAAGTAGTGACATATTCACTTACTTTGATCTCAGCAAACAGGGGAGATAAGCCGACATGACATTTTTCGCTTTTGTTGAAGCTTATCAAGGCCAACTACTCCGCCTGTCTACTGAGATCAATGGTGTTATATTCTTATAGAAATCTAGTAAATAATCAGGAGCTGATTATGCAGAGCGGTTGTTGGTCAGGCAGAAATTAAAAATTAGAATTGGAGCTCTGAAATAGCAATACATATATGGATGTATATATAATGTATTTTGCAATACACTTTATGCTTAATTAAAAGCATTTTGAAGACCGTAAGCTATTGTTTTAAAGTAGTGACAAATTCACTCACTTTGATCTCAGCAAACAGGGGAGATAAGCCGACATGACATGTTTCGCTTTTGTTCAAGCTTATCAAGGCCAACTACCCCGCCTGTCTACTGAGATCAATGATGTTATATTCTTATAGAAATCTAGTAAATAATCAGGAGCTGATTATGCAGAGCGGTTGTTGGTCAGGCAGAAATTAAAAATTAGAATTGGAGCTCTGAAATAGCAATACATATATGGATGTATATATAATGTATTTTGCAATACACTTTATGCTTAATTAAAAGCATTTTGAAGACCGTAAGCTATTGTTTTAAAGTAGTGACAAATTCACTCACTTTGATCTCAGCAAACAGGGGAGATAAGCCGACATGACATGTTTCGCTTTTGTTGAAGCTTATCAAGGCCAACTACCCCGCCTGTCTACTGAGATCAATGATGTTATATTCTTATAGAAATCTAGTAAATAATCAGGAGCTGATTATGCAGAGCGGTTGTTGGTCAGGCAGAAATTAAAAATTAGAATTGGAGCTCTGAAATAGCAATATATATATGGATGTATTTTGCAATACACTTATGCTTAATTAAAAGCATTTTGAAGACCGTAAGCTATTGTTTTAAAGTAGTGACACATTCACTCACTTTGATCTCAGCAAACAGGGGAGATAAGCCGACATCACATGTTTCGCTTTTGTTGAAGCTTATCAAGGCTAACTACCCCGCCTGTCTACTGAGATCAATGGTGTTATATTCTTATAGAAATCTAGAAAATAACCAGGAGCTGATTATGCAGAGCGGTTGTTGGTCAGGCAGAAATTAAAAATTAGAATTGGAGCTCTGAAATAGCAATACATATATGGATGTATATATAATGTATTTTGCAATACACTTTATGCTTAATTAAAAGCATTTTGAAGACCGTAAGCTATTGTTTTAAAGTAGTGACAAATTCACTTACTTTGATCTCAGCAAACAGGGGAGATAAGCCGACATGACATGTTTCGCTTTGTTGAAGCTTATCAAGGCCAACTACCCCGCCTGTCTACTGAGATCAATGATGTTATATTCTTATAGAAATCTAGTAAATAATCAGGAGCTGATTATGCAGAGCGGTTGTTGGTCAGGCAGAAATTAAAAATTAGAATTGGAGCTCTGAAATAGCAATATATATATGGATGTATATATAATGTATTTTGCAATACACTTTATGCTTAATTAAAAGCATTTTGAAGACCGTAAGCTATTGTTTTAAAGTAGTGACACATTCACTCACTTTGATCTCAGCAAACAGGGGAGATAAGCCGACATGACATGTTTCGCTTTTGTTGAAGCTTATCAAGGCCAACTACCCCGCCTGTCTACTGAGATCAATGATGTTATATTCTTATAGAAATCTAGTAAATAATCAGGAGCTGATTATGCAGAGCGGTTGTTGGTCAGGCAGAAATTAAAAATTAGAATTGGAGCTCTGAAATAGCAATATATATATGGATGTATTTTGCAATACACTTATGCTTAATTAAAAGCATTTTGAAGACCGTAAGCTATTGTTTTAAAGTAGTGACACATTCACTCACTTTGATCTCAGCAAACAGGGGAGATAAGCCGACATGACATGTTTCGCGTTTGTTGAAGCTTATCAAGGCCAACTACCCCGCCTGTCTACTGAGATCAATGGTGTTATATTCTTATAGAAATCTAGTAAATAATCAGGAGCTGATTATGCAGAGCGGTTGTTGGTCAGGCAGAAATTAAAAATTAGAATTGGAGCTCTGAAATAGCAATATATATATGGATGTATATATAATGTATTTTGCAATACACTTTATGCTTAATTAAAAGCATTTTGAAGACCGTAAGCTATTGTTTTAAAGTAGTGACACGTTCACTCACTTTGATCTCAGCAAACAGGGGAGATAAGCCGACATGACATGTTTCGCTTTTGTTGAAGCTTATCAAGGCCAACTACCCCGCCTGTCTACTGAGATCAATGATGTTATATTCTTATAGAAATCTAGTAAATAATCAGGAGCTGATTATGCAGAGCGGTTGTTGGTCAGGCAGAAATTAAAAATTAGAATTGGAGCTCTGAAATAGCAATATATATATGGATGTATTTTGCAATACACTTATGCTTAATTAAAAGCATTTTGAAGACCGTAAGCTATTGTTTTAAAGTAGTGACACATTCACTCACTTTGATCTCAGCAAACAGGGGAGATAAGCCGACATGACATGTTTCGCTTTTGTTGAAGCTTATCAAGGCCAACTACCCCGCCTGTCTACTGAGATCAATGGTGTTATATTCTTATAGAAATCTAGTAAATAATCAGGAGCTGATTATGCAGAGCGGTTGTTGGTCAGGCAGAAATTAAAAATTAGAATTGGAGCTCTGAAATAGCAATATATATATGGATGTATTTTGCAATACACTTATGCTTAATTAAAAGCATTTTGAAGACCGTAAGCTATTGTTTTAAAGTAGTGACACATTCACTCACTTTGATCTCAGCAAACAGGGGAGATAAGCCGACATGACATGTTTCGCTTTTGTTGAAGCTTATCAAGGCCAACTACCCCGCCTGTCTACTGAGATCAATGGTGTTATATTCTTATAGAAATCTAGTAAATAATCAGGAGCTGATTATGCAGAGCGGTTGTTGGTCAGGCAGAAATTAAAAATTAGAATTGGAGCTCTGAAATAGCAATATATATATGGATGTATATATAATGTATTTTGCAATACACTTTATGCTTAATTAAAAGCATTTTGAAGACCGTAAGCTATTGTTTTAAAGTAGTGACACATTCACTCACTTTGATCTCAGCAAACAGGGGAGATAAGCCGACATAACATGTTTCGCTTTTGTTGAAGCTTATCAAGGCCAACTACCCCGCCTGTCCACTGAGATCAATGATGTTATATTCTTATAGAAATCTAGTAAATAATCAGGAGCTGATTATGCAGAGCGGTTGTTGGTCAGGCAGAAATTAAAAATTAGAATTGGAGCTCTGAAATAGCAATACATATATGGATGTATATATAATTGTTTCTACTTTTGGCACAAGGCCAGCAATTTCCCAGTGTATTACTGGTACTTTATTTTATCGACCCCCGTAAGGATGAAAGGCAAAGTTAACCTCGGCGGGATTTGAACTCAGAATGGCAAGGGCCGTATATCTATGCGTCAAAGCATGGCGTCCGACCCTCTACCGATACTGCCAATTCACCGTATTTTGCAATACACGTTATGCTTAATTAAAAGCATTTTGAAGACCGTAAGCTATTGTTTTAAAGTAGTGACAAATTCACTCACTTTGATCTCAGCAAACAGGGGAGATAAGCCGACATGACATGTTTCGCTTTTGTTGAAGCTTATCAAGGCCACCTACCCCGCCTGTCTACTGAGATCAATGATGTTATATTCTTATAGAAATCTAGTAAATAATCAGGAGCTGATTATGCAGAGCGGTTGTTGGTCAGGCAGAAATTAAAAATTAGAATTGGAGCTCTGAAATAGCAATACATATATGGATGTATATATAATGTATTTTGCAATACACTTTATGCTTAATTAAAAGCATTTTGAAGACCGTAAGCTATTGTTTTAAAGTAGTGACAAATTCACTCACTTTGATCTCAGCAAACAGGGGAGATAAGCCGACATGACATGTTTCGCTTTTGTTGAAGCTTATCAAGGCCAACTACCCCGCCTATCTACTGAGATCAATGATGTTATATTCTTATAGAAATCTAGTAAATAATCAGGAGCTGATTATGCAGAGCGGTTGTTGGTCAGGCAGAAATTAAAAATTAGAATTGGAGCTCTGAAATAGCAATATATATATGGATGTATTTTGCAATACACTTATGCTTAATTAAAAGCATTTTGAAGACCGTAAGCTATTGTTTTAAAGTAGTGACACATTCACTCACTTTGATCTCAGCAAACAAGGGAGATAAGCCGACATGACATGTTTCGCTTTTGTTGAAGCTTATCAAGGCCAACTACCCCGCCTGTCTACTGAGATCAATGATGTTATATTCTTATAGAAATCTAGGAAATAATCAGGAGCTGATTATGCAGAGCGGTTGTTGGTCAGGCAGAAATTAAAAATTAGAATTGGAGCTCTGAAATAGCAATACATATATGGATGTATATATAATGTATTTTGCAATACACTTTATGCTTAATTAAAAGCATTTTGAAGACCGTAAGCTATTGTTTTAAAGTAGTGACGAATTCGCTCACTTTGATCTCAGCAAACAGGGGAGATAAGCCGACAAGACATGTTTCGCTTTTGTTGAAGCTTATCAAGGCCAACTACCCCGCCTGTCTACTGAGATCAATGATGTTATATTCTTATAGAAATCTAGTAAATAATCAGGAGCTGATTATGCAGAGCGGTTGTTGGTCAGGCAGAAATTAAAAATTAGAATTGGAGCTCTGAAATAGCAATATATATATGGATGTATTTTGCAATACACTTATGCTTAATTAAAAGCATTTTGAAGACCGTAAGCTATTGTTTTAAAGTAGTGACATATTCACTTACTTTGATCTCAGCAAACAGGGGAGATAAGCCGACATGACATGTTTCGCTTTTGTTGAAGCTTATCAAGGCCAACTACTCCGCCTGTCTACTGAGATCAATGGTGTTATATTCTTATAGAAATCTAGTAAATAATCAGGAGCTGATTATGCAGAGCGGTTGTTGGTCAGGCAGAAATTAAAAATTAGAATTGGAGCTCTGAAATAGCAATACATATATGGATGTATATATAATGTATTTTGCAATACACTTTATGCTTAATTAAAAGCATTTTGAAGACCGTAAGCTATTGTTTTAAAGTAGTGACAAATTCACTCACTTTGATCTCAGCAAACAGGGGAGATAAGCCGACATGACATGTTTCGCTTTTGTTCAAGCTTATCAAGGCCAACTACCCCGCCTGTCTACTGAGATCAATGATGTTATATTCTTATAGAAATCTAGTAAATAATCAGGAGCTGATTATGCAGAGCGGTTGTTGGTCAGGCAGAAATTAAAAATTAGAATTGGAGCTCTGAAATAGCAATATATATATGGATGTATTTTGCAATACACTTATGCTTAATTAAAAGCATTTTGAAGACCGTAAGCTATTGTTTTAAAGTAGTGACACATTCACTCACTTTGATCTCAGCAAACAGGGGAGATAAGCCGACATCACATGTTTCGCTTTTGTTGAAGCTTATCAAGGCCAACTACCCCGCCTGTCTACTGAGATCAATGGTGTTATATTCTTATAGAAATCTAGTAAATAATCAGGAGCTGATTATGCAGAGCGGTTGTTGGTCAGGCAGAAATTAAAAATTAGAATTGGAGCTCTGAAATAGCAATATATATATGGATGTATATATAATGTATTTTGCAATACACTTTATGCTGAATTAAAAGCATTTTGAAGACCGTAAGCTATTGTTTTAAAGTAGTGAAACATTCACTCATTTTGATCTCAGCAAACAGGGGAGATAAGCCGACATGACATGTTTCGCTTTTGTTCAAGCTTATCAAGGCCAACTACCCCGCCTGTCTACTGAGATCAATGATGTTATATTCTTATAGAAATCTAGTAAATAATCAGGAGCTGATTATGCAGAGCGGTTGTTGGTCAGGCAGAAATTAAAAATTAGAATTGGAGCTCTGAAATAGCAATACATATATGGATGTATATATAATGTATTTTGCAATACACTTTATGCTTAATTAAAAGCATTTTGAAGACCGTAAGCTATTGTTTTAAAGTAGTGACAAATTCACTCACTTTGATCTCAGCAAACAGGGGAGATAAGCCGACATGACATGTTTCGCTTTTGTTGAAGCTTATCAAGGCCAACTACCCCGCCTGTCTACTGAGATCAATGATGTTATATTCTTATAGAAATCTAGTAAATAATCAGGAGCTGATTATGCAGAGCGGTTGTTGGTCAGGCAGAAATTAAAAATTAGAATTGGAGCTCTGAAATAGCAATATATATATGGATGTATTTTGCAATACACTTATGCTTAATTAAAAGCATTTTGAAGACCGTAAGCTATTGTTTTAAATTAGTGACAAATTCACTCACTTTGATCTCAGCAAACAGGGGAGATAAGCCGACATGACATGTTTCGCTTTTGTTGAAGCTTATCAAGGCCACCTACCCCGCCTGTCTACTGAGATCAATGATGTTATATTCTTATAGAAATCTAGTAAATAATCAGGAGCTGATTATGCAGAGCGGTTGTTGGTCAGGCAGAAATTAAAAATTAGAATTGGAGCTCTGAAATAGCAATACATATATGGATGTATATATAATGTATTTTGCAATACACTTTATGCTTAATTAAAAGCATTTTGAAGACCGTAAGCTATTGTTTTAAAGTAGTGACAAATTCACTCACTTTGATCTCAGCAAACAGGGGAGATAAGCCGACATGACATGTTTCGCTTTTGTTGAAGCTTATCAAGGCCAACTACCCCGCCTATCTACTGAGATCAATGATGTTATATTCTTATAGAAATCTAGTAAATAATCAGGAGCTGATTATGCAGAGCGGTTGTTGGTCAGGCAGAAATTAAAAATTAGAATTGGAGCTCTGAAATAGCAATATATATATGGATGTATTTTGCAATACACTTATGCTTAATTAAAAGCATTTTGAAGACCGTAAGCTATTGTTTTAAAGTAGTGACACATTCACTCACTTTGATCTCAGCAAACAAGGGAGATAAGCCGACATGACATGTTTCGCTTTTGTTGAAGCTTATCAAGGCCAACTACCCCGCCTGTCTACTGAGATCAATGATGTTATATTCTTATAGAAATCTAGGAAATAATCAGGAGCTGATTATGCAGAGCGGTTGTTGGTCAGGCAGAAATTAAAAATTAGAATTGGAGCTCTGAAATAGCAATACATATATGGATGTATATATAATGTATTTTGCAATACACTTTATGCTTAATTAAAAGCATTTTGAAGACCGTAAGCTATTGTTTTAAAGTAGTGACGAATTCGCTCACTTTGATCTCAGCAAACAGGGGAGATAAGCCGACAAGACATGTTTCGCTTTTGTTGAAGCTTATCAAGGCCAACTACCCCGCCTGTCTACTGAGATCAATGATGTTATATTCTTATAGAAATCTAGTAAATAATCAGGAGCTGATTATGCAGAGCGGTTGTTGGTCAGGCAGAAATTAAAAATTAGAATTGGAGCTCTGAAATAGCAATATATATATGGATGTATTTTGCAATACACTTATGCTTAATTAAAAGCATTTTGAAGACCGTAAGCTATTGTTTTAAAGTAGTGACACATTCACTCACTTTGATCTCAGCAAACAGGGGAGATAAGCCGACATCACATGTTTCGCTTTTGTTGAAGCTTATCAAGGCCAACTACCCCGCCTGTCTACTGAGATCAATGGTGTTATATTCTTATAGAAATCTAGTAAATAATCAGGAGCTGATTATGCAGAGCGGTTGTTGGTCAGGCAGAAATTAAAAATTAGAATTGGAGCTCTGAAATAGCAATATATATATGGATGTATATATAATGTATTTTGCAATACACTTTATGCTGAATTAAAAGCATTTTGAAGACCGTAAGCTATTGTTTTAAAGTAGTGAAACATTCACTCATTTTGATCTCAGCAAACAGGGGAGATAAGCCGACATGACATGTTTCGCTTTTGTTCAAGCTTATCAAGGCCAACTACCCCGCCTGTCTACTGAGATCAATGATGTTATATTCTTATAGAAATCTAGTAAATAATCAGGAGCTGATTATGCAGAGCGGTTGTTGGTCAGGCAGAAATTAAAAATTAGAATTGGAGCTCTGAAATAGCAATACATATATGGATGTATATATAATGTATTTTGCAATACACTTTATGCTTAATTAAAAGCATTTTGAAGACCGTAAGCTATTGTTTTAAAGTAGTGACAAATTCACTCACTTTGATCTCAGCAAACAGGGGAGATAAGCCGACATGACATGTTTCGCTTTTGTTGAAGCTTATCAAGGCCAACTACCCCGCCTGTCTACTGAGATCAATGATGTTATATTCTTATAGAAATCTAGTAAATAATCAGGAGCTGATTATGCAGAGCGGTTGTTGGTCAGGCAGAAATTAAAAATTAGAATTGGAGCTCTGAAATAGCAATATATATATGGATGTATTTTGCAATACACTTATGCTTAATTAAAAGCATTTTGAAGACCGTAAGCTATTGTTTTAAATTAGTGACAAATTCACTCACTTTGATCTCAGCAAACAGGGGAGATAAGCCGACATGACATGTTTCGCTTTTGTTGAAGCTTATCAAGGCCACCTACCCCGCCTGTCTACTGAGATCAATGATGTTATATTCTTATAGAAATCTAGTAAATAATCAGGAGCTGATTATGCAGAGCGGTTGTTGGTCAGGCAGAAATTAAAAATTAGAATTGGAGCTCTGAAATAGCAATACATATATGGATGTATATATAATGTATTTTGCAATACACTTTATGCTTAATTAAAAGCATTTTGAAGACCGTAAGCTATTGTTTTAAAGTAGTGACAAATTCACTCACTTTGATCTCAGCAAACAGGGGAGATAAGCCGACATGACATGTTTCGCTTTTGTTGAAGCTTATCAAGGCCAACTACCCCGCCTATCTACTGAGATCAATGATGTTATATTCTTATAGAAATCTAGTAAATAATCAGGAGCTGATTATGCAGAGCGGTTGTTGGTCAGGCAGAAATTAAAAATTAGAATTGGAGCTCTGAAATAGCAATATATATATGGATGTATTTTGCAATACACTTATGCTTAATTAAAAGCATTTTGAAGACCGTAAGCTATTGTTTTAAAGTAGTGACACATTCACTCACTTTGATCTCAGCAAACAAGGGAGATAAGCCGACATGACATGTTTCGCTTTTGTTGAAGCTTATCAAGGCCAACTACCCCGCCTGTCTACTGAGATCAATGATGTTATATTCTTATAGAAATCTAGGAAATAATCAGGAGCTGATTATGCAGAGCGGTTGTTGGTCAGGCAGAAATTAAAAATTAGAATTGGAGCTCTGAAATAGCAATACATATATGGATGTATATATAATGTATTTTGCAATACACTTTATGCTTAATTAAAAGCATTTTGAAGACCGTAAGCTATTGTTTTAAAGTAGTGACAAATTCGCTCACTTTGATCTCAGCAAACAGGGGAGATAAGCCGACAAGACATGTTTCGCTTTTGTTGAAGCTTATCAAGGCCAACTACCCCGCCTGTCTACTGAGATCAATGATGTTATATTCTTATAGAAATCTAGTAAATAATCAGGAGCTGATTATGCAGAGCGGTTGTTGGTCAGGCAGAAATTAAAAATTAGAATTGGAGCTCTGAAATAGCAATATATATATGGATGTATTTTGCAATACACTTATGCTTAATTAAAAGCATTTTGAAGACCGTAAGCTATTGTTTTAAAGTAGTGACATATTCACTTACTTTGATCTCAGCAAACAGGGGAGATAAGCCGACATGACATGTTTCGCTTTTGTTGAAGCTTATCAAGGCCAACTACTCCGCCTGTCTACTGAGATCAATGGTGTTATATTCTTATAGAAATCTAGTAAATAATCAGGAGCTGATTATGCAGAGCGGTTGTTGGTCAGGCAGAAATTAAAAATTAGAATTGGAGCTCTGAAATAGCAATACATATATGGATGTATATATAATGTATTTTGCAATACACTTTATGCTTAATTAAAAGCATTTTGAAGACCGTAAGCTATTGTTTTAAAGTAGTGACAAATTCACTCACTTTGATCTCAGCAAACAGGGGAGATAAGCCGACATGACATGTTTCGCTTTTGTTCAAGCTTATCAAGGCCAACTACCCCGCCTGTCTACTGAGATCAATGATGTTATATTCTTATAGAAATCTAGTAAATAATCAGGAGCTGATTATGCAGAGCGGTTGTTGGTCAGGCAGAAATTAAAAATTAGAATTGGAGCTCTGAAATAGCAATATATATATGGATGTATTTTGCAATACACTTATGCTTAATTAAAAGCATTTTGAAGACCGTAATCTATTGTTTTAAAGTAGTGACACATTCACTCACTTTGATCTCAGCAAACAGGGGAGATAAGCCGACATGACATGTTTCGCTTTTGTTGAAGCTTATCAAGGCCAACTACCCCGCCTGTCTACTGAGATCAATGGTGTTATATTCTTATAGAAATCTAGTAAATAATCAGGAGCTGATTATGCAGAGCGGTTGTTGGTCAGGCAGAAATTAAAAATTAGAATTGGAGCTCTGAAATAGCAATATATATATGGATGTATATATAATGTATTTTGCAATACACTTTATGCTGAATTAAAAGCATTTTGAAGACCGTAAGCTATTGTTTTAAAGTAGTGAAACATTCACTCATTTTGATCTCAGCAAACAGGGGAGATAAGCCGACATGACATGTTTCGCTTTTGTTCAAGCTTATCAAGGCCAACTACCCCGCCTGTCTACTGAGATCAATGATGTTATATTCTTATAGAAATCTAGTAAATAATCAGGAGCTGATTATGCAGAGCGGTTGTTGGTCAGGCAGAAATTAAAAATTAGAATTGGAGCTCTGAAATAGCAATACATATATGGATGTATATATAATGTATTTTGCAATACACTTTATGCTTAATTAAAAGCATTTTGAAGACCGTAAGCTATTGTTTTAAAGTAGTGACAAATTCACTCACTTTGATCTCAGCAAACAGGGGAGATAAGCCGACATGACATGTTTCGCTTTTGTTGAAGCTTATCAAGGCCAACTACCCCGCCTGTCTACTGAGATCAATGATGTTATATTCTTATAGAAATCTAGTAAATAATCAGAAGCTGATTATGCAGAGCGGTTGTTGGTCAGGCAGAAATTAAAAATTAGAATTGGAGCTCTGAAATAGCAATATATATATGGATGTATTTTGCAATACACTTATGCTTAATTAAAAGCATTTTGAAGACCGTAAGCTATTGTTTTAAAGTAGTGACACATTCACTCACTTTGATCTCAGCAAACAGGGGAGATAAGCCGACATGACATGTTTCGCTTTTGTTGAAGCTTATCAAGGCTAACTACCCCGCCTGTCTACTGAGATCAATGGTGTTATATTCTTATAGAAATCTAGAAAATAACCAGGAGCTGATTATGCAGAGCGGTTGTTGGTCAGGCAGAAATTAAAAATTAGAATTGGAGCTCTGAAATAGCAATACATATATGGATGTATATATAATGTATTTTGCAATACACTTTATGCTTAATTAAAAGCATTTTGAAGACCGTAAGCTATTGTTTTAAAGTAGTGACAAATTCACTCACTTTGATCTCAGCAAACAGGGGAGATAAGCCGACATGACATGTTTCGCTTTGTTGAAGCTTATCAAGGCCAACTACCCCGTCTATCTACTGAGATCAATGATGTTATATTCTTATAGAAATCTAGTAAATAATCAGGAGCTGATTATGCAGAGCGGTTGTTGGTCAGGCAGAAATTAAAAATTAGAATTGGAGCTCTGAAATAGCAATATATATATGGATGTATTTTGCAATACACTTATGCTTAATTAAAAGCATTTTGAAGACCGTAAGCTATTGTTTTAAAGTAGTGACACATTCACTCACTTTGATCTCAGCAAACAAGGGAGATAAGCCGACATGACATGTTTCGCTTTTGTTGAAGCTTATCAAGGCCAACTACCCCGCCTGTCTACTGAGATCAATGATGTTATATTCTTATAGAAATCTAGGAAATAATCAGGAGCTGATTATGCAGAGCGGTTGTTGGTCAGGCAGAAATTAAAAATTAGAATTGGAGCTCTGAAATAGCAATACATATATGGATGTATATATAATGTATTTTGCAATACCCTTTATGCTTAATTAAAAGCATTTTGAAGACCGTAAGCTATTGTTTTAAAGTAGTGACAAATTCGCTCACTTTGATCTCAGCAAACAGGGGAGATAAGCCGACAAGACATGTTTCGCTTTTGTTGAAGCTTATCAAGGCCAACTACCCCGCCTGTCTACTGAGATCAATGATGTTATATTCTTATAGAAATCTAGTAAATAATCAGGAGCTGATTATGCAGAGCGGTTGTTGGTCAGGCAGAATTTAAAAATTAGAATTGGAGCTCTGAAATAGCAATATATATATGGATGTATTTTGCAATACACTTATGCTTAATTAAAAGCATTTTGAAGACCGTAAGCTATTGTTTTAAAGTAGTGACATATTCACTTACTTTGATCTCAGCAAACAGGGGAGATAAGCCGACATCACATGTTTCGCTTTTGTTGAAGCTTATCAAGGCCAACTACCCCGCCTGTCTACTGAGATCAATGGTGTTATATTCTTATAGAAATCTAGTAAATAATCAGGAGCTGATTATGCAGAGCGGTTGTTGGTCAGGCAGAAATTAAAAATTAGAATTGGAGCTCTGAAATAGCAATACATATATGGATGTATATATAATGTATTTTGCAATACACTTTATGCTTAATTAAAAGCATTTTGAAGACCGTAAGCTATTGTTTTAAAGTAGTGACAAATTCACTCACTTTGATCTCAGCAAACAGGGGAGATAAGCCGACATGACATGTTTCGCTTTTGTTGAAGCTTATCAAGGCCAACTACCCCGCCTGTCTACTGAGATCAATGATGTTATATTCTTATAGAAATCTAGTAAATAATCAGGAGCTGATTATGCAGAGCGGTTGTTGGTCAGGCAGAAATTAAAAATTAGAATTGGAGCTCTGAAATAGCAATATATATATGGATGTATTTTGCAATACACTTATGCTTAATTAAAAGCATTTTGAAGACCGTAAGCTATTGTTTTAAAGTAGTGACACATTCACTCACTTTGATCTCAGCAAACAGGGGAGATAAGCCGACATGACATGTTTCGCTTTTGTTGAAGCTTATCAAGGCCAACTACCCCGCCTGTCTACTGAGATCAATGGTGTTATATTCTTATAGAAATCTAGAAAATAACCAGGAGCTGATTATGCAGAGCGGTTGTTGGTCAGGCAGAAATTAAAAATTAGAATTGGAGCTCTGAAATAGCAATATATATATGGATGTATATATTGCTATTTCAGAGCTCCAATTCTAATTTTTAATTTCTGCCTGACCAACAACCGCTCTGCATAATCAGCTCCTGATTATTTACTAGATTTCTATAAGAATATAACATCATTGATCTCAGTAGACAGGCGGGGTAGTTGGCCTTGATAAGCTTCAACAAAAGCGAAACATGTCGTGTCGGCTTATCTCCCCTGTTTGCTGAGATCAAAGTGAGTGAATTTGTCACTACTTTAAAACAATAGCTTACGGTCTTCAAAATGCTTTTAATTAAGCATAAAGTGTATTGCAAAATACATTATATATACATCCATATATATATTGCTATTTCAGAGCTCCAATTCTAATTTTTAATTTCTGCCTGACCAACAACCGCTCTGCATAATCAGCTCCTGATTATTTACTAGATTTCTATAAGAATATAACATCATTGATCTCAGTAGACAGGCGGGGTAGTTGGCTTTGATAAGCTTCAACAAAAGCGAAACATGTAATGTCGGCTTATCTCCCCTGTTTGCTGAGATCAAAGTGAGTGAATTTGTCACTACATTAAAACAATAGCTTACGGTCTTCAAAATGCCTTTAATTAAGCATAAAGTGTATTGCAAAATACATTATATATACATCCATATATATATATTGCTATTTCAGAGCTCCAATTCTAATATATATATATATATATATATATATATATATATATATATATATATATATATATATATATATATATATATATATATATATATATATATATATATTCATTAGTTAAGCAAAACAAGACCACAAATTTCACAAGGAAGACATTATTAAAAGATTGTCAACATATTTATTTTGATGTAAGGAATGTAAAGAATAACAATAATAATAATATTAATAATAATAATGCCCGTTTACAATTGTTTCGCTACTCCGTATAATATTTCTGGATCAGATGACTATGTATCAAAATTGATCTGGTTCAGTTGAAAATAATTAACATATTTAAAAAAACAGAGTGGCTCATCGGAACTCAAAGGAATATAAATTAAACTAATGTTACATAATATAATGTTCCATATATTAGTTTGTACTATGGTGCCTTTGTTTCATCAGCTGTCAGCCATAATCAAGCAGTACTCAACTGCCGAGGCTGCATTGTGTGAGATCTGCCTATGGGTAACAAGATGGCTGCCAATGGGCATATTTACCTTACTAATTAGAGGGTGGTTTCAGGAGAAGTAACTTCTCGAGAGATTAGAGATTGTGTGTATTTTATAGTTATGTGCTAGTATTTAAATTATTTAATTGAGAGACAATGTAGGGGAGGTAACTTATACTTATCGAGTTGTTCATAGCAATTTAACTTATTAGCTACAATTAGAGATGGGGCTACATGACTAAGTTGGGTCAAAAACTCTATTGGCGAAGGAATTAGCCCTTCGATGTTGACAGCTAATGGTTACCTCCGTTCTATCGTTAATTGGTAGAGGTCTTGATAGAGTTATGTAATATGCTTCCGTAACACAGAGATCACGAGATTTCCTTCGTCCATTGAACGGTTCGGCCCTAGCTACGATATCCCATTTTAGTGAAATTCACCGTGAGTGTTGAACTTTGTTTAATTTAAGGTTTTTAAAACCCCCAACTCCGAACACCTCTACATAGGAGCCACATCCACGAGCTTTAAAGACCGCTGGTACAACCATCGCCATTCATTCAATAAGGAGGCCTAAAGGAAAAGCACGGCTCTCTCTCCGACCTGATCTGGAAGCTTAAGCTGGACAGGACCCCGTACTCTCTGGCCTGGTACATAATCAGGAAAGTACCACCCGATAAAGGGGGATCTTGCATATGCAAACTATGCCAGAACCAGACCCTCGAGATACTAAGAGGTGGAAGCGGCCTGATAAACCTCAGAACCGACTTCTTCGGGACATGCAGACACCTTAGAGCCGGGACCTTCCTCAAGATATATGGACAGTAGCAACACAAGAAGATGTGAACTCCTCTCAAGCTATAGGGACTTCTACAGAACATGTAAACACCTCTCGACCAGACCTCCCTCAAGCTATATGGGCAGTAACAACACCCTAGGTTGTGAACTCCCCTCAAGCCATAGGGAACAACCCAGGTTGAGCAGACACCATGATAGCCTAGAGATTGAATCGGACACAGCCATTATAATTTGGCCAACATCTATATAACACAAACACATTTTAATTTACTTGATTTCTGATTTTCAAGTTCCAATTTTAAATCTTGATTTCTCTTTATTAATTTGTTATTTGTTTCTGCCCTCTTCACTGTATCACCTTATATTCATTTTGTTTGATTATCTTATTTTAACATCTTGTACCTCATACCAATCAAATCCAACATATTTCTGACCTTGGGATTGGTTATAGCACACACACATTTTATTCTACTTTATTTGAATCTTCATTTTATTTTTCACTTCTCTATATTCATTTTCATTACTTTTTCACCAATTTTTCATTTATTCTTTATTCTTTATTCCTTATTCTCTATTTATTATTTATTTTCTGTTTTCTTCATTTATTGCCTTATATTTCTTCATATACATGGAAGAACCCCCCCCCCCAGCACCACCACCACCACCACTATGAGAGATGGTGGCAGGAGGGATGAAGAAAAAACACACACAGATACTTCTAAATTGTCAGCAGCAGCAAGACATAAGCTGACCACAACGCCAACAACACTACCAAAATAATGGTAGAGGTCAAATGTACTTAACAATAGCAAACACAAACACTACAGGGAGCCTCACCCCAGAAAGAATTCTATAGACTTCTGACTGAGGAATGCTCTCAAAACTGACCAATGGGAAGTTTGACACTTTTTTTGTTATTTTGTTCCTTTACCACCTTGTTCCCTCTACCACTTTATCAATTTTTTAAGCTAACTCCAACAATAACAACACTTAGAATGAGGAATGTTCTAACAACTGACCAATGAGAGGAGAAGAGGCCCTTTGACACTGAAATTCGTTTGTTTGAATTCATATGATTCCAGTTCCTCAGAGAAATAACAACCTAACCAGCAACTGGACATATCAGAGTATTGACAAAATTATACACCTCAACAACATATGTACTTGTCTATACCACACTAATTCGGACTGCCTGAAGAGGTCACAGCCAAAGATGGCTGTCACTGAAATATATATAGCAGTAATAAACGAAGCTAAATTTTAAACATTTGACTTTTTATTTAACTTTATTATATATATATATATATATATATATATATATATATATATATATATATATATATTATACATATATATATATATATAATTTGTATATCACATTTGCAACAAAACAGCACGCCATTTTTCATTTATATATATATGTATATATATATATATATATATATATATATATATATATATATATATATATATATATATATATATATATATATATATATATATATAAATGAAATATATATATATATATGAATGAAAAATGGCGTGCTGTGTTGCAAATGTGATATACAAATTAAAATGAAGAATTAGAAACAGGACTATCCATCATCAGTGATCTACTAGCCATCATAGGTATTCTTCGCATTAAAGACCAGATACCTCAGGCTAGCGCGAACAATAACTAAAATAAGTTATTGGGATAAAAAAATTGGGTGGAGAAAGAGTGACAGGTAAATAAACATAAATGGTGAGGCAACGTAAAGAGAGGAAAAAATGAGAAAATCAAGTCAATGATTCATTTGAACATAAGAACTTGCGAATATTGACGAGAATACGAGCGACACATCCCAACCATGCGAAATTAAGCGAGAAAAGAATTACGCACGGCGTGGGACGATTGAGGAAGTGAGAGAGAGGGTGAGTAGCAGAGAGTGAGTGAGTGAAAGTGTGAGGAAGAGGCTAGCCGAGAGAGGGTGACTAGCAGAGGGGGGTAAATGAAAGTAAGAGGGTGAAGGAGAGAGAAGGGGGAGAGAGAATGACGATAGCAGTAAGGGAAGAGAAAAGGACAGTTCACAGCTGGGGAAAGCATATAGGAATGAAAAATGGCGTGCTGTGTTGTTGCAAATGTGATATACAAATTAAAATGAAGAATTAGAAATAGGACTATCCATCATCAGTGATCTACTAGCCATCATAGGTATTTCTTCGCATTAAAGACCAGGTACCTCAGGCTGGCGCGAATAATAACTAAAATAAGTTATTGGGATAAAAAGAATTGGGTGGAGAAAGAGTAAACAAACATGAATGGTGAGGGAACGTAAAGAGAGGAAAAAATTAGAAAATCAAGTCAATGACTCATTTGAACATAAGAAATTGCGAATATTGACGAGAAGACGAGAGACACATCCCAACTATGCGAAAGTAAGCGAGGAACATAAGAACTTGCGAATATTGACGAGAAGGCATATACACTCACACACACACGGGCTCATATATATATATATATGCGCACGTGTGTGTGTGTGTGTATGTGTGTGTGTGTGTGCGCGGGTGGTGTATCAGAGCACCTTACATTAAACCCATTGTTTTCCGGTACCAAATTAGTGAGGTCAGCGGTGAAGCTGAGCGAGAGGTAAATTGACAAATATAAATTGGTAATTAGTGAAGATGGAGAATATGGTACGGGGAGTGAAATAGAGAGCAAAGTTGCAGGTGATGAAGATGATGGAGATGTTGGTGGTGATGGTGGTTATGGTGGTGATGGTGGTTGTGGTGGTGGTAGTAGTGGTGGTGGTGGTGGTGGTGGTGACGGTGGTGGCTGTGGTGATGGTGGTGGTAGTAGTAGTGATGGTGGTGGTGGTGGTAGTAGTGGTGGTGGTGATGGTAGTAGTGGTAGTAGTGGTGGTGGTAGTGGTGGTAGTGGTGGTGGTGACGTTAGTTGGGATGTTTGAGGTAATTTAGGCAAAAGAAAAGTTATTAAAAATTGATGTAAAATGAAAAGAAATGAAATTAAAAAAATAAACACAACAGGAAAACAACTAACACCAACAGCAATAATAATAATAATTAAAAAAATAATAATAATAATAATAATAATAATAATAATAATAATAATAATAATAATAATAATAACAATAACAATAATAATAATGACAACAACAACAAGAATAACAAGAATAACAAAATTTAAAAACAAATTGGGCATAAATAGAATCGAAGTAAATTCTTTTATATATATATATATATATATATATATATATATATATATATATATATATATATATATATATATATATATATATATATATACATATATGTGTGTGTGTGTGTGTGTGTGTGTGTGTGTGTGTGTGTGTGTGTGTGTGTGTATATATATATTGGTATATATATATATGTGTGTGTGTGTGTATGTATATATATATATATATATATATAAACAAATAGAACCCACTACCCCTTTATTGAGTACCACTGCCACTACTACCACCACCATCACCACTACCACAACCCCTCAATACTCACCATCACCTCCATAACTACCACACCTACAGCCATCCATTCCCTACCTCAACCCACCAGCAGAGTGCGTCCGGAGGCAATTTCATCTAAACTAACGAAGAATCTACAAAAGATTCCTGGTTTTCCTTAATAAACGAACGACGAATGAATTTTTCAACGAGCAGACGTCCAATTTTTCTCTGAGAAGACGACAATGACATTTTCTTTTGCTCAATAAAAGAAGGCAAACAATGAAATGGCCAAGTTCCTTGTTTACAATGTCACCTTCTTCCTTTAGATATACAACATTGCTTCATTATTATGGCCGTGGGACAATCAAGCAAATTTAAACACCCTATAATGGAATCTATTATAAGGGAATATAAAGCTTTAAATCTAAATCTTAAATTTTTCTTCTTTTTTTAATCATATTTTTGGTATTTCTTTTTAAAATGGAGCATATTTTAGTAGTTGAATATTGAACGTTGTTGTTGTTGCCGCTGTTATTGTTGATGTTTAGCCTCAGCTCAAATCTCATTCAGCAGATCTATAATCAGAGACATTCTTGTCATGACCAACCTTTTTCTTATTTTTACTCCTTTCTCACGATAGCAACGTGTGATTTGTGGGAGATTTAATTGTTATTTCTAGCACGCCAGACTTATGACGAAAGATATACCAGACATGATCATCCAATATTTTCCTATGGACGGAGAACTCATGATTACATTATACAGTGTGTCCTCCTGTATTATGAAGGTAAAGTGTGATTTGAGGGCGATCTAAAATACAATTTAACCTGCTTAACTATTATTATAACCGTCAAAGAGTTTACATGACGTGGAGTGCTTTTTTGCATAACACACCATGAGCTGCTAATCGGAATGACTGGATTACAAATCCAACTACCTATTAGTTAAACCATACAACATAAAGAAAATTTCCATATATATATATATATATATAAGTTAATATAAATTAATATATTTGATAAACACAAATACCAACATATTCATGTTTGTATTGTAAATGATCAAATTAGCTAGATTGAAATATACTAATAATAATAAGATAATAAATCAATAAAAACAAATCATACCTTGGTCATTTACAATACAAACATGAATATGTTGGTATTTGTGTTTATCAAATATATTAATTTATATTAACTTATATTACACGGCTCAGAAATACTTCTTTCTTTGAGCTATTTCATTGTAAAAGACTGCCTGAGTTTTGAACTCATTATTATTGATAGTATCACTGCTCCTTTGTTGAGCTGAATTTAGCCCCATACAAACGGCTGTTATTCCTAGCAGCACGAGTATGTGACAGCTAGACACTGGATAACCGCATGAAATACCATGTGCGTTAATCAGTCTTTCTAAATATTTTGAAGTGAAACATACCAATTTTTATAGTGCTTGCTGAGGAGATAAATATGCGGTATTCTTTCACTTTTTCATTATTCGAAACATATTTGGATTTTAACGTTTAAACCTGTCTACGGAACACGTTTGATTTTGAAATTTAAATTTGTCCAAGCACTACGGCCATTGCCAATATG